>VZTI01000778.1:215077-246883 GCA_013397865.1 Struthidea cinerea
TTTGGACTGCTGAAGAGAATTTAATATGGAGAAGGTATTTTTATAGTTACTGAAAGACAGATGTGTAAAGAAGTCAAATATGTGACTGGGATCACAGTGATGGATTATGTATCCATATGCAGAACTGTGCAAGGAAAGAGATTTGCATGATGTCTACAGGTTCTGTATTCTTACCTGTAAATCCTGAATCTGAAAAATCTCCAGACTCTTTTAAACCTTGACTATGTCCATGCTTTCAACATCTTTCTACTTATGTTTATCTAGGAGAGGTGGCTGTACTTTTCATGCAATTTTCAATTTAAATGCTAAAGGGAAATTAATAGGAGAGCTCAAAATGAGAGATAATGGGACAATTTTGCATGTAGGCATGTGATTAATTTTAGGCATATCCAGTACAGAAAATCATGTCCCATGAATGAGTTACACCCCACCTTCTCAGCAAAGCAAAATTTCTGAAGAGGAAAACTGGCTGCAATATAAGCAAATAAGATAAAATATGGAAGATAGAACCTTTCAGAATAATGATCTCTATACTTTTTTTTAAATAATATGGTTTTAAGAAAAGCCAGAAGATCCGGTGAATGGGAAATTAACATTAATAGGAGCTGTCCACTCAGCTATAAACCAAATTTTAATTAATCCAAGATTTATGCCAGGCACCTTGCTTGTGATATGACCCCTGAAAATATCTACAGCTGTTGCTGCAATCAAGAACATGTTCCGTATTGGCGAAGTCTCCACAGGTAAAATAAAAAGGAGATAAGTCATAGTTGTGGCTACAATCAGGGTGTCTTAGAGCTATGACCTGGGTATCTGGGAACCACATACACATTTCCACTGAATTGCAAGAAATGCTAAGATTGGTGCTAGCTATAGCGTATTATTTGGGTAGCCATAATTTCCAGATTATTAAGATAATCATTTGAAAAGAACTATTCACAGCATTAATCCCATTTAAATTTAGGATGGAAACATACAGAAGAAGAGAAGCTCTATTAGCTGCGCAATGTGAGGCAAATGGGAACACAGAGTGCAGCTGAATTAAATTCTGCGAGAAAGTGAAACATTCTACAGACATTAGTTAGTCCTTAAGTATCAAGCAAAAAAGCAGTTTGTCATCTTCCTCAACAACATACCCAGCATGATCTGAGACTGAAGTCAATATCTATATTTAATAAAGTACCATAGCTGTGCCATAGCTGTGCACAGCTCAAGGTGCACAGTATGGAAAACATTCTGAGACAGGAAGTATAGTAAGATATGTCATCACATAAAAATAGGGTCAGATTCTCATATCCTATCAATCTTAGAGATTTAATTGTACTGAAATAGCAGGATTCCTATGTAACACAAGAATGCATGACTGCATCTATATTATCCATATATATAATAACAAATACAATAGTTGATACACCTCAGGGTCACAGAATAAGATGGATTGGAAATGGCCTCTGAGATCATTGAGTACAACCTTTTACCAAACACCTCTATGTCAATCAGACCACAGCACTAAATGCCACATTTCTGTCTTTCTTTAAACACCTCCAGGGATGGTGACTCCAACACCTCACTCCTATGCCCATTCCAATGTCTAATCACATTTTCTGTGACGAAATTCTTCCTAATGTACAAACTGAACCTCCCCTGATGCAGCTTAAGATTATGTCCTCTTGTCCTTTGTCATTTGTTGCCTGGGAGAAGAGACTGACCCCCACCTGGCTACAACCTCCTCTCAGGCAGCTGTAGAGAGTGGTAAGGTCTCCTCTGAGCCTCCTTTTCTCCAGGCTGAACACTCCCAGCCCCCTCAACTGCTCCTCATCAGACTTGTGCCCAGCCCCTAATGAAAGCTTCACTGCCTTTCTCCAGACACGCTCCAGCCCCTCAATGTCCTTCTTGTAGTTAGGGGCCCAGAACTGAACACAGCACCTGAGGTGTGGCTTCCGCAGTGCCCAGCACAGGGGAAGAACCACTTCCCTGATCCTGCTGTTCACTCTATTTCTGATACAGGCCAGGTGCTGTCGGCCTTCTTGGATGTCTTTTGGACACCTTCTTGGTCATCTGTAGGGACATTGCTGGCTCATGTTCAGGCACCATTTGCCATATATATCTTGTATTAACAGTATAAATGTGAGAGGAAGCATTAAGGATTTGTGATAGCCTTGAGTTTGATGTTTACTAATCTTCAAAAAACTTATTTTGATTTTTTATACTTTATGTAATTGTACTCAGTCTTCCTGGGATGGAGTTACTTTTTCTTCACAGCAGCTCAGTTGATGCAGTGTTTTAGGCTGGTGACCAGAGCAGTGTTGGTAAAAAGCCAATGTTCTAGCTGATGCTGAGTAGTGCTTGCACTGCTTGTACAACATTTTCTGTTTCTTCAGCTGACCCTCCAATGGGTTGGGAGGAGCCACAGCTGGGGCAGTTAACCCAAAGTGTGCAAGGAGATATCCTATAACGTATAGTATCACATTCAGTCATAAAAGCTCAAGGCAAGGAGAAGAAAGGTGGGACATTAATGGTTATCACATTTGTCTCCCCATGAAATTGATACACGTGCTGAGGCCTTGGTTTCCTTGAAATGGCTAAACACTTGTCCATGGGGAATAGCGAAGGAATTCCTTATTTGCTTTTGCTTGCACAAACAGTTTTCTTTATCTCTCAATCCATGTGTTTCTTTCACATTTGTCCTTCTGATTCTCTCCCCAGTCTCTGTGGGAGAATGGGCAAGTGACTTGATGGGGACTTAGCTGTTGTCCAGGGTCAACTGCTGCTGTGATATTGCCTGTTGAAGTGTAAATGTAGGGGCTCCCAAAAGTAAATTCCATTGCCCTAACTCAGCTAGTTAGTGTGAGCTAGATAGGAAAAGCCTTAACATACTACCTCACCATAAATTAGATCAGTTAGGTACAAACATTATAAATTAAGCTGGCTCTATTTAAGCTCTTAGTGCCTCTGAAATAGGAATTTGTTCCAGTTTCCTTGTATGCATGTCAGGACACATACGAAACAACTAAAAATGTTATGTCAACATGTTTTTAAATGACACTGAAAACATAATCAACCTTTCTTTTCAGCTTTGTATTTTGTGCTTTGCCAATGGTTTCCTACATTTTAACTTAGTGACAAAAATTTTAACACCACATTATCAGTCCATCTCGCTCCTACTGAGCTAATTTACTCAGGTTTAGCTCTATTGAGTACGTGTTCATCTCTCCATGCAGGGCAATTGGAAAGATGTGTAAAATAATTCTTTCTTTGAATATAAATAGAGAGATGCCAAGTGTAGTTTTCTGTTCTAAAACTTTCAACAAAAACTTGAGACATGGATGCAAAACTTAGGATCTATAAAGCTTACAAGTTAGCTAATTATTAAAAATAATTTCTCTTAAAATTTTTGATTCCTATGTCAAATGTGTATATCCAAGGAGGGAATAGAAGCATTCAGTTCAGAAATTCAAGCAGTTTTGTATTATATAAAAGAGCATATTTATAATTGTAATGACATATTTTAATCAAAATAAGTAATGTTTACAGTTTATTAATCATATTTTAATCACTATAATTTAAACACTATATTTTAATCACTATAATTAATGTTTTATCCACTAATAGACCTGCTAAGAACCCCCACCCTGCGATAAGTAACTTCTGGCCAGGCAGCCATCAGAGCAGGTAGGACAGCAAGAGCCCACAGCTGGATAAACACATCATGCAATGGGTGAGTCACTGGCTCAGGGGTCAGGCAGAACGGGTTACAGTGAATGGGGTAACGTCAGACTGGTGACCTGTCACTAGTGGGTTTTTGCAGGGCTCCATCCTTGGCCCTATGTGTTTCAACATCTTCATAAACAACTTGGATGCAGAACTGAAAGGGATACTAAGAAAGATCATAGATGATACAAAACTGGGAGGAGCTGTTGACTCCCTCGAAGGCAGGGAGGCCCGGCACAGAGATGGCAAAAAATCAGAGCAGTCACCAACCATATGAAGTTCAACAAGAGAGAATGCTGGATTCTGCACCTGAGATGGGTGTACAGATGCACAGACAGACTGGAGAATGAGGTGGTGGAGAGCAGTGCCATGGAAAGGGACCAGGGGGTCCTGGTCAATGGCAAGTTGAACGTGAGTCAGCAGTGCCCTGGCAGCCAGGATGGCCAGCTGTGTCCTGGGGTGCATCAGGCACAGCATCACCAGCTGGGCCAGGGAGGGGATTGTCAGGCTCTGCTCTGGGCTGGGGTGGCCTCACCCCAAGTGCTGGGGACAGTTTTGGGTGCATGGTGCGGCTCTTGGGAATGGTACTGTGCAGGGCCAAGACTTGATGATCTTGGTGAGTGCCTTCCAACTCAGCATGATTCTGTATTTCTGAGATCTTTGCTCCTTGCAGAAGTGATGTTGAGTTGCCATCTTCCACTTTCATGGTTCTTTTTTTATCCTAGGATTTTATATTATCTGAAAGGACTGCTTTTCCTCTTGAATTCTTGGCCTGCTAACTAGTATTATCTGAACAATCTTAGCTCTGCCTGCAATGTTACCCGTCTTACTATATGTCTCTACACTATGAACTTCCTCACAGCTTGGCAATTTCCTCAGCAGCCTGAGCAAAGGCATAGCTGAACCAGGCCAAAACTCACCTTCAATGACAGATTGTTGAAGTTCTAGCAGGAAGGTTAATGTACCCTGTTGTTTCTATAGGATTTGGCTTAGCCTTCAGCATGTACAACTCAGAGGAGGACTCTCACTTCATTATTCCTTCCACAGACAGATTTTGGACTAAAGGTTGCTGTTCCTAAAGGTTACTGCTATTTTCTGAAGTTACCTCAATTGCCTATATATAGTGTTTTTAATACAATCAGTGATAATATTTTCAGGTTTTGTAATGGAGTAGCTGACCTGCTTCAGCCTGATTGTCTCCTTTCATGTCCTGTTCAACCAAATTGCTTTGATGTGAGGCTGTGTGTTTGAATGACACTTGGTAATTGTTTGTCATCAACTCATTTGAATGCTGTAAATGTTTCTATCTTACAAGGCCAGACATACACATGCAGAAAATATACAGCAAGCAGATACATAACTAACAATACAAAAAATGTGTTGACAATGACTGGTTGCTTTTCCCATCCTTTCTCATCAAATTATGTGAAATGTTACCCCTTACACAATGCAACTGATTAGAAACAACAATTTTTGAGTCTTTAAAAGACCTCTGTAAGATGAAAATATCTGCTAGTGTCCCACAGGGAAAGTCAACCCTAGGAAACTGAGAAACCCTGAGGTCACATGGCATAGCCCTCCTTTAGACCTGGAGTACAAAAGTGACTTGTTTATGTTCTGTGTATTATAGTGATTATTGATCTTCAGTATATCCGTCTTTTCCCATTCCATCTGCCAGTATTTAGTGCTGAAGAGAACTTTCCTTTTCAGTTGTGTAATCTAACAGCATAAGACAAATGCAGGTTTAGAATCTTTATTCAAACCAATGCACCAGTGAAACAAAAGGACATTATGAGCAGAATGAAGGTAATATTCATAGACTTTCACAACTTTCCTACATTCATAGCTTTCCTACTGGTTCCCCTTTTTTTTTCCCCTGCTTCAACATTCTTGCCTGAATCTCTTTAGTTCATATCTATCCCTAGAGCATCTACTAGCCTAGACTCAGGACAAAAATCAGCATAAAATGCCACCGGTGGCACTGAAGAAGTCAGTCATACCTTAACATCTGATATACAAATAGTTCAGTAAGTAAGGGTTTGAACTTCTGAATTCATTGTACTGAAGCAAGTACTTATTGCTCCCAAAAGGTATCACAGTGTATTTCTATGTAATATTGGACTTGCATGAATTCTTGTGAGTGTTATATGATTTTGGTCTCATTTACTATCTGCTTTTGACAGTAACAGCAGATGAAAAAGCCCATAAACCTGGAAAACACATTTGAACTTCGTTTTCTCACTTGAATTGTGTTGATATTTTTATTGTAAGACATAGATTTTCACATTTCTGCTGGAATCAACCAAATGGAGACACATTAAAAATTTACAAACTTGAAAACATACAAACATTATACTGAATTATAGTAATGCTTAGAAAAACAAGAGCAAAAAACTAGTGAATATAACAGGACACTTTTTTTATATTAAAACATATTTACTAAAAATAGTTCAGGAAGTAATTAATACTTTATAATGACAAAACACAAAGAACCCTAACACTACAATATCTTTATCGGTCCTATTCTTTTTGTCATTTACTTCCATCATGCTCATCTCACGGCAATTTATCCATTTTATATTTTATTCTTATTTTTTGTAACAAATAGAAAAATTAAGTATTCAAGTAATTTTACTTCTTACGCCAATATGTTTCCATAACTGTAAATGAATGTGGTATAAGATTTTAAGATGCTCATGTTGTTACAGCACAAAACTTTTCTTTTTTAGTTTTATAAGATTTCTTTATTGATTGTATTTCAGATTAAGATGTCAGACCATGTATAACTTGCAGGGCTGACTATTAATCTTAGGAGATTTTTAAGCAAGCAATCTACATACCTGTCAAGAAGACACATCATTTGTCTGTGTGACCATACTGCATTCTTTAGATCTTTCAGATTTGAAAAGCCATAATCATTCAGAAATTGTATATGCAAAACTCTGTATAAAATCACTATTTGAATGCCTATCTAAGAGACATAAAGTAAACATACCTTGGAAATGCTTCCACCCCTTACTGTGAAAAAAAAAAAAAGTAAAAAGTAAGATTATTCAGACTCTTGGACAAAACAGAGAACTTCACTGGTATTGGGTTCATCTTACTTCTTTGTAGTTCCAAGGTCATAGCAATTATATATTAACTCTAGATATAAAAGTAAAATACACAAAAAAACCTGGACTGTTGTTATCACCTCTTATTTCAGTAGTCTCATAGATATACATTTCTATTTGTTTAGTAGTTGAAATCATTCCAGGGCTTCATAAAGCTTTACCCAAACTTTCTGCAGGGGAGTTAGTGCATTAACATGTATTTTCTGACAACTCAGAATGATAGAGAAGAGATTGCATCCTGTTTTATTCATAGTTCCCACTAATGACATTCTCCAAAGATATCTTATTCTCATTGCAAACTCAAACACACAGTATGCTATGGGTCATTTTTTCTTTATGAGATTTTCAGTAACTTTTAATGTAAGCACATCTACAAGAAAAGAAATGTTAGGATTTGTGGCAGTTTTTCTGGATGTAAAAAGTTATGCCGTTGATTTCGTGTAGTTTTTCTTCAGCATTTTTGAATATACAAAAGCAGATAATTTCGTAGTATTTCTGCCACATTTATTACTTCTTTTTTTTCTGATTTATCACTGTTTCTCATCACACAACACACATTACTATCTTTTTTGTTGGAGCTAGACAGAGACAACATTCCTAAATATTTGCATTTTGTAAGGATTTAGATACACTTGAAATAAGTCCTAAGGGTACTTTTGAAAAAAATTCATCTTATTACTCTGAGATAACATGGTAACATTTTCTAAAACATTTCTTATAGCTTTAGCATCATAAAAATATTCCATTTTTACTTATAATGACAGTGAAAAATGTCTATATAAGTAAACAAAATATTTTGCATTGAATGAAAAAATATCCATTTTTATAAGACTGTCTGTCTTTGCAGATGCTAGTTGCGTACACAAACTTTGCAATAAACTTATTTTGCACTCAGTTAAATTAGTCTCCCTGCCAGTGTCTGCAAACATAGCCAGCAATTCTGAATATATAGGTTTAAAATTATTTTCATAGGTATAACAAATAGATATCAGTCTCACAGTCAAATATTTTTTCATTATTTCCAACCATAATGCAAAACATTATTCTTAGTTTCTTCACATATACTCTCAAAATTTGAACCACAGTGCTGAGATCAGAATTTGCTTAATACCATATCCACCCACATACCTCTTCACTTCTTTTTGCTAGTCAATAATCATATACTATCACATACTATGTACATCTACATTACGTACATATTCATATAGCTTGTTTAGTTTGTTTCCTAATATTATTTTCAGACGATACAAATTTTTTGTGTCAGCCAAAAAGAAGTAATTAACTTCAACAGAAGCCCAAGGGAAAAGTCTCCTTGTGAATCTCAGCTGCATGTTAGCCAAGGTGTTTCCAGTATTCTATTTCTGAAAGAAAAAGCAGGCATTTGAGTTTCTACCTCCAGTCCATTGTTTATTTGAAAACTGCAGGAGCAAAGATCAACCCACAGTGGAGCAAGTCAAAGTATTTATTGCCAGGGTCCTAGAAACTGTGTCATAATTGGAACTATGAACCTGCAGAGACCCTTGTTAGAGTTTAATGGACTGGCAAGGTCAGCACTGCTTTCATAGGGAAAATGAAAATGCTGTCTAGGAGTTTAATGAACACAATGACATTTCTGCATGCCCCCAAAAATTCCTGAGAGCATCTGGAGCTGGTTTGATCTTGTTGGAACATTGATTTCTCTTCTTCTTTCTCTCCCAAGTACTTTTCTTGCTGAGGGCAAGCTTGTTTGTCTGCATATAGAGAGAAGGGGTTCTTGTTCAAAGGGAAAAGTGGGAGGCTTTTTCTTGAGAATTGATTTTAAATCTAGTCGCTGTATCTTCCTCAGGAGAAAAATCTAATTCCACTTTTCAGCTCTCTGTAGTCCTCATGGGAAAGCAAAAGGCAGTAAGCAACATAATTATGCAAGGTTTTGGGCAAATATTGTCAGCATGACCTTACAAGGAGAATTGGGTTACTGCTAGGTATTTGGGTTGAATTAACATGGCTGTACATTCCTTAATCAAGTGTTTGCGAATAATATCCAACATCTTCATATCCATTAACAAAGCCTAAGATCACCTGCCCTGTTATACATTCAGAAAAAAATGGCACATTTATTTACAGAATCATTTTTAAAAAGAAGAAGGGGGGAAGAAAGGATCTTCTTGCCATCCATAGCAACTTTGATTCCTTGGAAAGGCTGCTATGTTCATATCTCATTACCCAATTCATTCAGAATATTAGTGCTGGAGGGCTAATGAAGCCTTCTCTCAGTCTCACAATACATATTAAAACAGTCAACAAGTCTTTAATGTTGTGAAACCTATTAATTCTTTAAGGTCAACTTCCATAGTGCAGTCAGTACAACCACTACTTACAAACCCACAGAGAACAAGGTTTTAAGGTATTTACTCTCCAAAAATTACTCCACCTGGGTGAAAAGAAAATTAAAAACTGTTATTTGGTGCCACATTAGAGAAATCATAGAATAAAAGAATCATAGAATAAGAAATACTGGAAGGGGATCTCAAGGATTATCTGGCCCAACTTTTTTTGTCAAAAGCACAGTCCAGAGAAGATGGCCCAGCACCTTGTCCACCTGAATCTTAAAAGTGTCCAACTTCAATCTCCCCAGGAGTAACTTACCCATTAGCCCTCATCTTTTCCTTGTTACTTATTGTAAAAAGGAGCCTCTGTCTTCTTTGTAGTCACTGGAGCATGGTGATAAATTCTCACCCAAATCTTCTTTTTTGAAACCCAAACAAGTCCAGCACTCATCCTTTTCTCAGAGGGCAGGCTTCTCTTTCTTATCTCTGTGGCACTTCTCTGGACCCTCTCCAGCCTGTCCACATCTTTTTGTATAGTGGGGACCAAAAGTGAGCACAGTATTCCAGTCGTGGCCTGACCAAAACCGAGTAAATTAGAATGACGACTTCTTTATCTCTGCTGGTCATGCCCTTGTTGATGCAGCCCAGCATCTCACTGGCTTTCTTTGCCGCAGCACCACAGAGTTCATTCATACTGAACTTGTCCACCAAGACGTTTCCACAGCCAGGTAGATCCCAGTTTGTCCTGCACTCCTGGGTTATGTTTTTCCAGATGCAATACCTCACACTTGTCTGGTTAGCCCACTCTTTCAGCCTAGTCGGGTCTTTCTGCAGGGTGGCTCTCCTTGCCAAAGTGCCCACTTCACCACTCAGTTTGGTATCACTGGCAAACTTTGTCAGGTTACATTTGATCCTATTTTCCAGGCACGTATGAAAGCATTAAGACAGCATTGAGCCCAATATTGGTCGCTGGGGACACCACTTGTGCCAGGTTTGAAAAGGAGCTGTTTACCACCACTCTTGGGGTAAGACCAATCGCCAGTTCCACACCCACCACACAGACCATTGGTCAGAACTATAACACAACACTTTCTCTAAGTGTGGAACTCTAAGGCTGTGGAAGACCCTGTGGAAAGCCTTGAAGAAATCCTGGTAGACAGCGTCCACTACTTGATCCGCATCAACAATGTATGTTACCTTGTTTTAGAAGGTGACCAATTTTGTCAAGTACAACTTGTACTTGGTGAATCTCTGCTGGCTTTTCCCAGTTATGTGCTTCATGTAACTTGTGATGGCCTCCAGGAGGATTTGTTCCATAACTTTTGGCACTGAAGACTGCTGGGCTTATAATTTCCTGAATCCTCCTTTAAGACCTTCATGTTAGATGGGGGTGACAGCCTTGTTCCAGGCTTCTGGCAAGTTATCCATAACTTCTTAAAGACTATGGAGAGTGGCCTCACAATGATGTCATCCTTAACACTCTCAGGTGGATATTGTCAGGGCCCATTGATTTGTGCAGGGGGTCAAGCTCCTGTGAAAGTTCACACACCAAGTCTTCCCTCACTGACTCTTGGCCTATGTTATCATCAACCTGGATTGTTGCTCCCTAGACCTGGGGTCAAACAGCATTGGTAAATACAGAGGTGAAGGAAGCCTAGAGAACCTCTGCCTTTTCAGCATTATTGGTGACTAATTGACTTCTGTTTAACAATGGGCCAGTATTTTCTTCCTGTTTATGCCTGGTCTTTACAAAGAACCCTTTCTTGTGGATTTTGACATCTTTGAAATTTGAATTTCAAATCAATCTGAGATTTTGCTTTTCTAACTGAATCTTTGCACTCCCTGGCAGTGAACTTGTAGTTCTCAACAGATATTTGTCTACTTTGCCATTTCTGGTATGCTTCTATTCTGTTTCAAACAGACTCAGAATCTTGCAGACTGTAGTCACCCATTGTGATTCTCCAGTCATGTGAGTTTTCACACCATATTTCAGTTATTCCACAATCTCCCAACTTTATGAACAGCCATGGAGCTCCAGCTCTTCCTGTTTTTTCCCCAAGCTGCGTGCATTGGTACACATGCATTTGAGATGGTTGGCCTCGCAACATGTAGCAGATTAGAAGGAAAAATATGTCCAGAAAATCAAATATAGGAAGAATTATCATGATCAGATAGGTGTATGTGGCAATTCACAGGGCATTCAAGAGCCTATAACCAGTGACTAGTAGTAGCTACTAGATACATTTTCTGGTTGTGAGGTGCTGGTATCTATAAACATGACTTCTGACACTCAGTCAGGAAATCCATTGCTTTATACATCCACAGCAGTTTCAATCAGGGTGAAATGGTATGTTTTGCTTTTGGAACCTTTTGTATATACTTCAAGCTAAAAAGTCATAGACAATTAAGAGGTATTTGTGGTTTTTAATATGGATTACATCTGAGGCAAACTGAAGAGGCACGGGAAGAATTTATTAGTGCAGTAGTAGTCTAACTGCAATGGAGATCTTCTTGCGAAGCCTTATTTTAAGTGCTTTTTCCATAACAGTAACTAAAGTAGTGCATAAAAATGTAATAACTATGCAGTAGTGGTGCAATTCAGGAAGTAAACTACAAAATATTCATTGCCTTAGTTAATGTATATGCTGCTGATTATTTCCCTGTCAGCACTTAGTAATTCAAAGTGATTAAATTAAATTGTATTTATGTCTTTATGATAAAGACAGAATATACATCCCTGTTCTCTCAGTACAGGTTGGAGTTTTATTACTTAGCTTGACTCTTGCTTATAATTGGCCTTTTTGGTTCTCAATGAGCTGTGAATAAAATCTGAGATGTTTCAGATTATGTTAAGGAGGATGCACTTACAAATGAAATGCATTCAATTTTATGAGGAAATGATGAAGATTATGATTTCACTGTATTTGAAGTGCAAAATAAAAAGCCTTACATGGATAATCAGGATTCCTCTGTGTTCTATGTTAATGAGTATTGGCAGCTTCTAGCCTCACTATTACAACTCATGACACTACAATATCTTTTCTTTTTTTTTTTTAATTAAGATAGAACTCGGGGATATTAACTAAACTTCTCATGCAGATGGCTAGATCTAAAACACCTTGTTCAAGAGTAAAACATGTGAGCTCAAGAGTTTTTTCATCAGGTGGTCATGTAGGAATGGGCAGGAAGAAGGAAGAGATAGAAGGACAAAAGTTTTTTGTCTCATTAGACTCTTCATATACATGGTAATGTCTGTACTCAAATCACAGTACATTTTAATATGCAAGTGAAAATACAGAATTTTTGTCTTTCTTATATATTTGCAATGCAATTTTTTTATTTTCTCTTCTAGATGGCTTAATGTTAAAAGAATGGTTTGTATTTTCAGCTGCTTAATGATATTCTCTTGTGTTGTGCATTGCATTTTCTTGCTGTGTGTCGTGGCTTCATTGAGGTGGATTCTGTAAAAATGGAATAAAGTTAAACCTCCACCCAGAAGACATCACAGAATAAAAGGTAAGATGAAGAAACAGACTGGCATTGAAGTTCCAGGCAACGATAGGATTTTTAATGTAGTCTAGCTAATGTATAATTCAAAACAGCATTTACTTTCACAAGTAGGTTTTCCTCAGGCAATGCCAATAGGATTATTTACATAAGCATGAGTTGTTTACATAAATAAAGCTTATATGATTGGACTCCTACACTGTGTAATAATGCAAAAATATATTATGTGTCCATAAAATTCCCTTTCACCTCCGGAGACCAAGAACTATACATAGCTATATTGCATGTTGTTTAGACTTCCTTTGTCTTTACTGGTCTTTTACCTGTATCTGAAAATCACCATATAACATATAAATTGGCACAATTCTCTCTCTGCACACATGGGATGCCTTAATAACAGGTGGTGTTGCCTTGGCAAACCTATGTGGAAAAGCTTCTATGAGCACTAAAGGTCAGTGAGTTTGAAAAAAATACATATTTATATCCCCCATACTGCCTTTTTAGAAAGACTATTCAGACAGTGCAAGTCAAAAGTGGACTCATATAACACAGGTAATGAAGTGTACCCTTCTCTCTTTCACTGATGTAAATTGGAAAGGGCTTGGTTTAATATAGTTTCTTTCTCTCCTCCTGGAAATTTAATTCCAAAAAGAAGCAAGCTAGGTCAGCCTCCTACTGGTGTACCAATTAACAGGACACGTCCATTATATTTATTATCCCTCTGCAAGGTGTCAGACTTCAACTTTAGAATTAGCAAAACCAGTATGACCTCAACTTACAGAAAATTGTGGAGTGTGAATGTTCTTTATTTCTTCCAGTACGTTGCTCCTCACTTTCCTTTAAATTGTATTAAAGTATTGCTGAATTTAAAATGTCCAAATTTTGCCATTTCCAGTATACTTTGATACATTTTTGCATTTTCAGTGACCTCAAAGTTGATTAGTGTTGTAATAACTTCAAGAGTCTTTTTTGTTAGGAAGCATTCATATTGAGTACTACAAAAAAAATCTGATCTACTAGTGTTTCCTTCTTTTCTTTTGCCCTCAGTCTAATTGATAGAAATCACAGCACTGAATTAAGCTCTTCTTCCTCCTACCTGCTTTTATAGGAGATAACAACCCCTTGATCACTGTGATACTCAAAGTAGTAAATGGAAATGCCTTCACAAAGTACACTTCAGGGGTATGTTTTTTTCTTCTTTTTTGAAAGAAGAAAAGATTCATTCATGATCTTGATGTTAATGGGGGTAATGTTAACGGGGGTAATATTAATATCTCTATTAAAAAATAAACTATATAAAATAAATAGACCTCAAAACACATCTGATGGGCTGAGTTTCCATATTAGCCAGATAAACTCCAGTGTCAGTTTTTCATAAAGCACAATGAGAAGGAGGGGGAACAATCTTAAACATGCATAATAATTGTGAGAGTTCATGCAGGTTGGCATCCTTAATGCATACAGTTCTAGAGGGCTTTATACATGTGAAAGAAATATGAAAACAGTTTCATGGATTAGGTCTTTAACCTCTGTTCATTTGTCTTATAAGCAGACATATTATCTTCTTTGAAAGGGCTTATACAATGATAAATTCATAAATCTCTGGGAATTGTCTATATTTAATACTCAAGGGTCCCAAACAAATGGTTTCTTACAAACATCAAAGAAAATGCTAGTCATTAAGAAAAATGGTTAAAAAATCATTTCAAGAAAATTCTAGAATGTACTTACAGTAACTCTGAAGAGTTACTTAGAGTGTCACAATTTTGTGATGAAAAAACCTTCAGATCTTGCCAAACAAAAACAACAATATTTTTCTTGTAATGATCATTCTAGGGAAGGTTTGATTGTACTGGGAGGTACCAGAACTTTCTAAACAAAGTAGAAGAGTAGTTTCGACATACACAAAAAACATTTGAAAAAAAGTCTGTCACCTGCTTATCACAGACACAAAGACCTGTGCACATGCACTGGCCTCAACTGAAAGTTGGCTCAGTTCTGTAGGTCACCCATCCAAATGAGTTTTCTATATTCTATTTCTAGTCTGTATTGATGTGTGGCTAAGAGTGCTACTGCTATGCAATGAAGAACGTGCCTGTACCATTCATTGTAATTCTGAGGGTGACCAAAAACAGGGGGTTAGCAAAAACAGAAAAGAAAAAAAAGGATAAAAATGCATAAATACTAGTACTGAAGCCAGGAAATATATCAGGACTAAAACTAAACCACCCAAAGGGCTGAGTCATCTGCACTGCAATACAACTTTCACAAGGCAAAAATGACTCCAGTATTATCACTTAGAAAAATTCAGCCCTTTTAAGCATTGCTGCAATAGCCAGTAGAATATCAGCTAGTACCAGGTACAGTCTCAGGTCTTCCATTTCTTCAGCTTTACTATCAGCAGGGGCTCCCTTTACCTTTACAATATGATCTTTGCATATGCTCACGGATGTACCAGAAATAGCAGTACACTCATTACCTGTGACTGCAGCTGGCAACCACTGCTTTGCTTCCCTTGCCTTCACACCATTACTAAACTACATAATTTACATACATTTTAAGTAAAAAATTAATTGACTAGGCAAACTGCAGTGGGATATTTAGCTAGATTTTCACTGGTGACATAGAAGAACCTGGAAGGAAATGTGAGAGACACAAGCTGTGTTTCTCCTGAGATCCTAAAAAGTGAGGGTAGTTTCTCTATTTTTCAAAGAGCTATGAAGTTTCTACCTCTCTTCAAGTAGCCAAACTGAAATAGAAATTCCTTTCTTTTTGCCTCCCCAGAGCCCTTTTCAAGGTGTAAATAAAGCCATTTAAACAGGTGTGTTTTCTGGCAGTACACATTGCAAAAATGTAGGTGCAAACACTGTGTGCAAATGCATACCTCTGACCTCCATAGCTTAATCTTGTTAAGGTTAGGAGTTGATTTCCAATTTTTTCACCTTTTTCTCCACCCACTTGAAGATTTTTCCTCAGATTGTTTGAAAACCACATTAATTGTAAAGCCTCAATTTACAATTGATCATCAATTGTGAATTGTAAATTACATGAATCATCAATTCATGTAATTTAGGATTTCCCAGTCTGATGGATCATGCCTGGTTACTTCTGTCTGATACTATTTCATGACATGGCTGATGATATCTCATCAGACCAACAAAACTGAAAAAAAAAAAGTGTTACTGAGCACTGCAGTCAACAGTTTGGAACCAGCAAATCTCTCTTAAACCTCTATCTGTTCAGAGGAACTGAACACCAGCTAAGGTGTTTTAAGCATTGGGCAGGGGTTTTTTTCTAGGAGCATTGAGTAGCAGGAACAGTCATGTATGAAAGGTTAAAATTAACTCTAGGCAGACAAGCTGTAGGGAAAAAATTTATTCAGGCAAAATAAAACTCAGTGGAAATACTTACATGTTGTTTGATTCGTTGTAGTCATCTGTCACTTAGCAAGTTGTGAAATGTACCATTAGCGGAATCTGTTGTTAAGGTTTTATTATTTTGCTTTAGTGCTACATACACGGCTAGCTAAAAATTAGATGCTGAAACTACTTTTCAAAGGATTTTTGAGAAATTAAGCTTCCATCCAAAAGTGTCTGTTTTTCTTCAAAGGCAAAGAAAAAAATTATCAGTAAAAAGCTGACAACAGAAAATATTTCAGCCAAGAGTTAAAAACATTTTGGAAAAAATCTTCCCATGCCTACCCTACTGTACTCAGACTTTGACAGCAGATCAACATTTTTCCCAGGAATTAATGACTACAGTTTTTGGTTTTCTTTTAATTTTATTAATGCATGCCCCAGGGTGGAAAACTTGCAATGAGACGGAAAATACGAAATTCATCTTTCAATAAGCCCTAGCTAACTGTCACCTATTGTCTGGAGAACACAACCAGAATCTAACAGCCATTACAGGCGAAGACGTATTCTCCATTCTCAGATTAGGCAGCTAAATGCACTGAGATCTGCAAGAACTGAGAAACAGTTCCACAAGTGCTAGTGGGTCTGTTACTGCTCATAATTTGGAGACAGCAGTTTTGCAATGTATGTTAAAGCCACTTCACAGTGTCTACATAAGCTCATAAAAAAATTTAACAGTTATAAATTTACAGACAACAATTGAGAAACTCGAAAGAAATTAATTACTATAAAAATCAAGCTGTAACAAGCAAAAGTTGACAAATATTACTTTTTGATAGACAAAAAGCAGTTAGACAATTAAGAATAACCAATTTTCAAATTGTTTCAAATATCTAATACCTAATTTTCCACTGTTTATTTCCTCATATTGAAAGAGAAAAAAAAAGTTAAAAGATAAAAAAATGAGAATGGTGACATTAATCACCATGAAGTACTTTTTTTGTTGTTGTCATTTGTTATCTTAGATTGGAAAATGAATACAGAAAATTCCATGACAAAAATTAAAAGAAAGTTATTTGGTACCTTTTTGACAACAGGATGAACACAGTACTTAAAGTAATGTTATTTATCAAAAATATACATAGGTACCAGGTGATAGAAGAGATGGGCCTCAAAGAAGGTCATCATCAGTTATTGCACTTCTTTCAGACCAACGGTGAGGAAGGGCACTGAAGTATATGCCAGCACTGGAATATGTGGAGTGATTGGAGTGTGTTATCAACTATTCAGCAGTGTAAAATCTGTGGCACTGTCTAGGATACAATCCTGTCTTAATGTGGCACCTGGAAAGTGGTGCACTTCACATTACTGAAAAAATATCCCTTATGTGTTCACCTTCAATGTAGGTGTGATACAAGCCTGTGTTGTAGTGCTGATGCAAAAGAACTCTAAGAATTCAGATACAGTGTATGTTTTGTGCTCTCTAATAAGAGAAACAACAACTTCAGAACCCACACAGAACAGAAGAGTGCAAGCTTTTTGTCTGCTCTTATTATAGAAGGTAAAAGCATAGAGTATGTATTCTACTTTAACATAGAAACTACCACTTGACACCTAGTTTTTATTTAGCAATGACATATAAGTACAATGACTTAAGGTACTTTATCCGTTAATTATTGGTTAGTAAACAGAATTCCACAGTGCAACTATGCCATGCAAAGTAAGACCACTACAATAACTCATGGTGGGGTTTTTTGTTTGTTTGTTTGGTTTTTTTTGGTTTTTTGGGGTTTTTTTTCTGTTTTTTTTCTTTGTTTGTTTGTATTTGTTTGGGTTTTTTATTTATTCTGGTTGTTCATTTGTTTGTTTGTTTGTTTGTATGTTTGTTTTTATGGGTTTTAGTGACAAAATTACTATTATAAAAAGAACATAGGTCATACGAGCTTAAGTGAACCTAACAAGACCTAGTAAATAGACTAAAGGACTCATATCCTAGTTCTGGCTCTGCTTCTGACCTGCTGAGGGACCTTCTGTGTCTTTCAGTTTATACAGCTGGTAAATGAAACAGTGGTGCTGAACAGTTGCAAAAGATGTGAACAGCTGTTGACGAAGGAAAGATACATAAATGCTAGGTACATTATTGTTACCTGATCATAAAATTTTTACTTCATATCCTTTGCAGCCATGTCCTTATAACTCTAGAATAAACACTATAATTTTATATATGGAAGATTTGTTACGAGCATTATGTATTCTGAAGGCTTTATTATACTCCTTCACAGCCCACTCTGGTTCTTCCCCTGTCCTATACTGTACCTAAGCACCAAAGAACCAGGTAGCAGTTTGACCTTAAGGCATAAAGTATATCACCACAGACTTTTCATTGAACTTGTCTTATCTAATAGACCCTCAAGAGCCAAAATTATGTTACTCACGATTACAGGAAGGCATTGCACTACATACATCTAAGTAGGAAGACAGACCATCACTGTTCTCTGAAATAGAAGAAAACACAGAAGTGAGAATTCAATTCACTTCCATTTGTTCAAAATGAAAAGCAACAATTAATACAAAAGATAATGCTTCCACCAAGAAATTATACTTTTTGAAATGCTTCTACCATGCATCTATTCTAGCTCTCGAGATGATGGACAAAATCTAGGCAATTCATAGTGGAATCAGTTACCTGAGAGTTTCCTTCAATCCTCTTTTTCACTCTTCACAACCCTTCTTAGATGAGTATGTGTAGACTGCTTGTTATTCTAGTTTATTGATTAATAGGAGGTGAAGGTAATGCATAATCCAATGTGATGAGGAAACTTCTCTTCCTCTTCATTTATCCCACAATTTTATTGCATCAGAAGTTAAACAGTAGAATCTTTCATATTTTTATTTCTAGAAAGCATTTACCATCCTTTTGGACACTATTAAGCAAGGTATACTGAAACTACCAAGGGACGTTTTCATAGATGGGAACATAATCCTCAGAAATCCCATCCTGACAACCACTTCTGGAAAAAGGATCCAGCTTAAAGTCAATAAGAATGAATATTACATACCAGTGGCATGCTGTGACTTTGTGTTAGAATAAAACATAAGAAAATTCACTGAGATGAATTGTTGAAGCAATTTGCTTAGGGAGCAAGCACCAGCATTTCCACTACTTCAAATAAAGCAACTGTAACTGATATGTGCTCTATCTGCTGAAACTTGTCACTTGCATGAAGTAAGTAAGTTGAAGGCAAAATAATTGTGTCCTGTTCAACCTTTATGTTTAAAGAACTGTAGCAGAAATCACAAAGGTATATAAAGCAAGTGCAAAGTGTTGCCTATGGGAATATTTGTCTAATCAGCTTAAATGATACTATTTTATTAGTGTACTGCATCTGTGGCAAGAGTATATATTAGTCTGTTTTTCCTGTTCATCTTTACCACTATCTGGCATATTTCAGTTTTATTAATTATGAAGTGAGGAGCAGTTTATTTTAAAATTAGCAATCATTTCACTCTTGACTACCTCAGCTACCTTTTTTACATGAATTTAATATATTTGTAGCAATCTGTGGGGCTCTAAGTGCCACATTCTGACAGGTCCTTTCAGATGTAATGTTTTAGGTTTAGGTAGGTCAGAGGAGGTATTGCACATCTCATTTTGATGAGTTAAAGCATAATCAGCACCACAGTAATGCTGCTTTAGTCTAGAAATGCAACATTCAAAGGTTTTATTATGCACCACTTTAGAGTATCTGTATAATTAGCACTAATTTTTATATAATACAATTTAGACTAGAGATTATCACCAGGTTTCAAGTCTGTCTACAGAGTAAAAAAAATCATAATTTAGGCCAGGAAGTTCAGATCTGTATCAGGAAGTTCAGTTGCATCTAGGAGTTATTCCCCTCTATTTCACATACATGCAATAACCAAAGACATTACAGAGATTGCGCTTGTGTTTCAGTTCCATTTGCTCATGCTACGAGTTTGCTGGAGAAAGGCCATATAAGAAGGGAACAATACAATTTGTTGTATGTTAGTGATTTCACATATTTGCTAATGTTGCTGTCTAGCCAAATGCTTGGCAACAATGAATTCTGGTGGATCCCAGGAAGTTACTGGCTGGAAGACATTGTCTCAGGAGTCATTGAGGTAAGCCATTAGACATAAAAGGTCAATGGCTCAATAATATGGTAATAAAGGCTTGACAGGAAACAGAATCAAACAATGTAAAAAAATTAGCAGCTGAGCTAGATGAATTATTCACTGAAATAAAGGGGGTTTTTGTTGTTTTTGTCATTGTAGTTGTTTCTTGTTCTTTTCTTTTTTTTCCATTTTGTGCCCTGGTAGTACATTGTTCACAAAAATCATGACTAGCCATGAGTTTGTTCATTGTCTTCAGCTGTTCAATAAAGGGCACACAAGAACACACTTGAATCTACACTACATTGATGTGAGGCTTCTACTGCAATAAATATTTTTTTTATGCATTGAACTCACATAAGTTATATGCTGTTTCCACTGTCCTCTGAGAAATGGAGTATATCAAGGATCTAGTTATAGCTTTCTGATTCTGGATCAAATCATGCACATACACTAGCAACATTTAAAAGAGCACAGGTGGTATTTCAAACTGCCAACTTGCAGCAGCTTCCTGAGAATTCTTTCTCAGTTTGCAAAAGCCCAAAAGCAGCATATGCACGCCAAGTTTTGCAGCTGTAGCCAGAACTGAAAAGGAGAATGGCGGAGCAGCTGACCACATCAGTTCTGTAAGTTTTCAGAATTCCTCTAGTTTGGTAAAATACAGTAAGTAATTATGCTTCTTTTTCCTCAATTATGCAGCACCATAGCAGGAGGACAAGGATCAGGGACAGTCCCATGTTTTTTCTGTCTTTTAATTAGTTGTCCCACACCATACAAACAGAACACTTCTTGTTTCTAAGACAAAAAGTAACTATACAAAGTCATTTTGGACTGTTTGAAAAATATTTTGAAAATAGCTGCATGTTTGCAGAGCAGATACCCCTGTAGCTTTTAATATATAAGATTACATACACCTTTTTTTCTATATAATAATGGTTTTGTACTACAAGAAGAGTAACTGAAATTGTTGTAACTGATTTAATTGATAAGAATGCTTTGCTGTAAGATTTATTAAGTCTATTAGACTTTTTTAAAGTGTTTGCATAATTTCCTATCAAAGCAAGCATAACTTATTGTTAACTTCAGTGTCCTAAAGCTATACCTGTAGGCATTAAAAAAAATTCAGAATGACGTTTCAGATCAGAAAAAGATAGCATTAAAAGTACTAAAATTTCAAGACTGTGCTGTGCAGTTTTCCCCTCACCTGATCTGCCAGGTGATTTTTCAACATACCACCAGAGAAACCCATGCTTGCTCTTTTGAATCTTCCTGGCAGATGAGTTGTTGGAAATTCTCCTTGGAGTAGTATCTCTTTTCCCCCATTTTATGAGGGAAATTTTTATCTGCTGTGTACATCAGTCTTTATTCATCCGTAGAATGTATGCACAGAAGTAAGTATTTATTCTCAAGTTTTAGCTGGGCCTGCACAGAATGAGTGTGGAATCTGGCAAAAAATGACCATCACCATATATTATCACACTTGAACTTCACTCTGAAAAGATGGCAACAGCTTTTAATTATTAGTTTTTGCTATTAAATCCTTAACCAATATTTTGCTGGAGTGCTTTCCTCACCCAGAAAGAGATCCTTTTAATTTGACATGTTGCCTAGAGGAAAGGTATTGGGAAAAGTCATTGAAAGGCACATTATAAACCACAAAATCCTAATTCAGACTACCTATTTGGTATCTCTTTCTCCAGTTTCTAATACACTCAAAAAGAATACATCTCCCAAAATTTAGTCTTTTCACTATAAAACATGAACACAGGTTAGAGCTTCTTTCTGTAACCATTCAGACCTACTCACACTTTTATAATAGAATCAATATTAGCAAAAAAGTGTGTGAATTCATGAGCAGTAAAATTATTTTTCTATTGTCCCTTTTGTTGTCTGTCTTTCAGTCTAGGGAGCAGCCACAACATTTTTTGACAAGAGTTTTTATGTATGTTCACTATGATAAATGCTAGAGGCTTCAGCTCATGAATTGGCTAAAATAATGGGGGTTTATATCTTGTTTCCATATATCAAAGCTAAAATTTGTATGATTGACTGTGTCTATTCACTTCCTGGTTGAGTCATGATAGAAAGGCATATATGCAGAAAATCATCAGAAGAGTTTTGTAGTCTTGAAAAGACAATTCAATCATCCAAGACACTACAGGAAAAAAAACATAAGACAAATGAAATAAGCCTTACATTAACAGCAACTTCAGTAAAGTATTCAGGGACATTACAGAAAATCAGTTCTTCCAGGACATGTGATCTACCTACTGCCTGGGTGAACCTTCCCAAGAAAAATCTAGAGCCTTACTCAAAACAAACATTGCTCCATTCTAAAGATAAAAAAAGACGGCTGCAACTTATGATTACAAAAAAAGGGACAAGATACATGGAATTTTCTAGCTCAGTGATTTGGTTGCCTTAAACTGTCATGAAACCACATTACAAGACTTGTGCTAAAATTATTTTTGTACATAAGGAAAATATTAGTTAATGGCAACATATTATTTAGAGTTCAATAATCCTTTGGCAATGAACTATTACAGATGGTGGGAGACATGAGGTGGCGTATAAAGCACTGGTTTATAAGAGTAAGTTGCTAGCAACTCACAAACTAGCAATAACTAAGCAGTTTTCACCTTCAGAAAAAGTTAATCATGGTCTGGTCCAGGGTACCTAAATAGGCACAATTATAAGGTTTGTTAATGTTAAACTAGTTCCCCAAAACAGAGATATTAACTGTGAAAATTTGTAGACAACTTAGGTCTATAATTTAAGCAGGAATCTTTCCCAGACCAAAGATGTCTGAATCTTTTCTGGTTTTAAAGCTCAGGTATACAGCATGGAGAATACTGAATGTGCATTTGACTTTTTAGATCACAAGAGACCATTGTGGCTCCAATGAAATCAGTGGGAGTTTTGACACTTGAATTAAGAGGAACAGGATTTTAGCTTAATTTTTTTATCCCTTCCATTTTGAAGGTTGGTCACATTAGAGGCACTTTAACAATGTGGGTTTTGCTGACACAGTTCATATGTACCAAACATAAATCTCTCCTTTTTTTAATAGTTTTGGAGTGTGAGAGTAAGTCTAAGGAGAGAAAAGATTGAATTTCATTAATGAAGTTATGTTTGGCTATCATCAAATAGATGCCTTCATTTCCTATTACCTCTTATATTTATTAGATAGGTTGGTGTTGTGCTCTGAAAGCTGACTTAGTAAATCAGAAAGTAAGACTATTCACTATAGAAAATATGGGCACAAGAACATATGACAAATTGCTCTTTTTTTTTTTTTGGATGCTTATATTAGATAAGTCTACAGTCAAATGAGCTATGTGAAAGCAAATCAGCATACCAGTTTCAGTCTCTACAAACTGTGAAATAGGCTTCTTTTTCCACTGCACAGTAGATAAGCAAAGATCTACTGCAAGAGTGAACCAAAATCTATTGTATCACAGCACACTAGGACAGTGAAAAACTATTAATCAAGGGAAATAAAAAACAAGAACAGAACCACAAAACAGAGTTAAATTTCTAAAGTTATAGCACAAAATAACATGCACAGACAGTTTGTTTTGAGGTCTTACTCTGGGAGAGAAAGGGAGAAGAGCAAAAGCACGGTTTTTTTTCATAATCTGTCTCTGATGAATAGACCTGCAATAACACACACTTTCCATTTAGTTGAATAAAATCCCTTAAGTCTTATTATGCCTGAAAGTGCCTTCAATGCATAAAAGAAATTCAAACCCAAATAAGTACTAATTAGGGCTTCTCAGATGCTGATTGTCCAGAGATAAATCAACAGTATTCATCTGTTTTCTTCACAGGAAACAGTTGAGTAGCAGAGGTGTCAGGCAGGGAGTCCCATCACAAAATTCATTCCCCTGTTGATATGCTCACGTTACATAACTGTAGCAGTATTGTGCTGCAATGAGTACGAATGTGCTTATCAGGCACAAAAAGTTCACAAGCCACAAAGACTTCAGCTCTTCAGAGTACAAACTAATCCTGCTCCTAACTAATCCTGCCCCCTTACTTCTTGCGTGTGCATTGCACCTGGCTGAATGGAAGGTGCTCAACCAAGTTGCGCTATCACTCTCAACTGGACGTATGATGAAAATATGATGATCATGGATCAAGATAAGGACAGGGAGAGGTCACTCAACAACCAACTACCATTGCAGACAAAACAGACTCTAGTCAGGGAAATTAATACCAGTTATTGCCAGTCAAACATCAGAGCAGGATAACAAATAAAAATACACCTTAGAACACCTTTTTCTCACCACTCCCTTCTTCCTGGGCTGAACTTTACATCCAGTTTTCTATACCCCCTTCCCCTAAGTGGTGCAGGAGGTACAGGAAATGGTGGTTGAGGCCAGTTCATCACATATTGTCTCTGCTGCTCCTTCCTTCTCATGTTCTCTGCCTGCTCCAGCGCAGAGTCCCACCTACAGAGGACAGTTTTCCATCAACTTTTTCAAAAATTGCTCCAGCAGTGGATCCTTCTGCAAGGTGCAGTTCTTGAGGAAAGGATCGATCCTGCATACGATCCCCCATGGGGTCACAAGTCCTGCCAGAAAACCTCTTCCAGTGTGGCCTTCTCTCTCCATGAGGCTACAGGTCAGCAGCCTGTTCCAGCAGGCTGGAGGATTATGCCTCCTTTGGTCATTTACTGTTTCTGGTGTGGTTATCTGCTCCACTGTGCAACTCCATGGGGTGCAGGGGCACAGCTGCCTCACCATGGTCCTCACCACAGGCTGCAGGGGAATCTGCTGTGGCACCTGGAGCACCTCCTCCCCCTCCCTGTTCACTGACCTGGACGTCTCCAGAGTTGTTCCTCTCTCACATTCTCACTCCTCTCTCATATACTCACTCCTCTCTCCCAGCTGCTATCACAGAGGTGCTATTAATGTCACTGGTTGGCTCAGCTTTAGCCAGTGGCATGTCCATCTCAGAGATGGTTGGAGCTGGGTCTATTGAACATGGGGGAAAATTCTGGCATCTTCTCATAGAAGCCCCTCCTGCAGTCCCCTCTCCCAGTACCAAAACCATGTCATGCAAACCCAATGTCCTTGACAAATGTACTCTCTTCTGGCTTATACCTATCCAGAATGTTTCTGCAGAGATCATTTTCCAAGCCTTTCACCTAGGTAATGACACATTTCTACACCAGTCTTATACTGTTCCACTTTCTCTATCTGATTGAGTGGATGCTTATTTTCTTCTGTGTTTTCCCTCTATATTTTCATGTTATCCAGGCCAATAGGCTCTTGTCCTTACTACAGTCCATGCCACATATACAGCTGCAGATACAGCAGCACTACTAGTGCACATCTGTGAAAAGCAATCATTCCAATGAGACACATTTTTCTAGAAGTTTAAGAAGTCAGGAGATAGCTATATTTGCCATGGAAATACAAATTCAAAATGATCAAATGAGTAAATCAATACTGTTGTAGGACAGCACATTTCCCCTCATTTCAGAAGCTTGGATTATCTTGAAAAACATACAGCAGTCATATACAAATTACTGGAGCCCACTACTAATTAAATTATTGATGATAACTACTATTCTTACTAAGAAGTTTTAGTTAATTAACTATAAGGCGGAATAGAAAAGCATGCTGAAAGGTGACACCTTTATAGTTGTTCTGAGGACAGAAACTGCAAACACACAGTTTGCAGTCCTACACACAGTCCTACATGCCCAGTTAGGCAGAGAAACACCTGTTCCACTGTATATGACATAGGACCTTCTTCTTCCTTCAGTTTTGTATGCTTCCAGCTTGCATGTTTCAGTTTTAAATAGAGACAGTCACAACTTTGTGCTGAAAGCAATCAGCCAACAAAGATAAAATTCTAGTTACAGTTCATGAGCATTGTCTTAAAAAGTTACTCATTTTTTCACCCTCAAGAACTCAAAGAACTCAACTACATCCTTGGTGACACAAAAGTGTGTTGTCTTATGATGAAGGGAATCAAAACACACAAGCACTATAGAAGAGGAGGAGGTAAGACTGCATGAACCTAAGCAAAGATGTCCCTGGTGAGAGAGTTGATAGTCTGGGGAGACTTCCACATGAATAAAGGGCATAAGCTACAAGATAAACCTGTCCCTCTCCATTCAAGTAAAAGTCAGACTCATGGAAGATTTGAACAGCCATTTGAACATGACTTCTTTTAAATTTCTGTCTTTGTCCAAAATGTGTCAGATAACTTCCAGGAGTGCCTTCCAAATTATGTTTGTGTATGTATAATCTGTGTCCTATGGATAGAAGAGCAAATAAGGTATCGTTATGAGAATTTGCTTCTCAGACATTTGTAGCATTCCACAGCAGCCAAAACAGTGTCATGCTTGTTACCCAGCAGGCTGTGGTGAATCACAGAGTGGGAGAGAGACACAAGCTGCGGAAATCCATCTGAGACCTAGGACATCTGTGGATCCATTGCACGAAATTCTAAGAACTGTCAACAGCATAGACATTGTAATGACTGCAACACTGTACAGACTAATCATTACTGAGCTGAAAGGTTTTGTCCTTTCCACTCTCTGATCACGTGCCAAGTGCTGGATCAGAGACTCTAAGGTATTGTTCATCTTGCAGAGTGGAACTGTGATATTTTTATACTTACTTTTCAAAATGGGTCTATTTTTTAAGTCAAAATAAAAAACAGTGGTAAACATTCAACTGCTAAAGTACACAATACGCTGTTATGTTTTTGTTTCTTTTGAGAGGCAAAAACGAGTTCACCTGACCATGGGATCACCTGACTTTCTTCCTCTCACCCTGCATTAAAATTACAACCATCTGCTTAAAATATCAATTACCTGCTGCGGACATAATTATTAAAAAACTGATAAACCTTTACAAACAAGTAAACATTCAGGAAAAAACTAAGCAGGAAGCTCATACATACATCACTGTTGTCCTTATTTAAGTGGTTTTAATAACACATCCTTTCTCCTGTGACATAAGTGAATTTTAAATGCTTATTAGGTTATATGATTTTAATATCATCAATCTGCCCATATTTTTCATGTTTTAATAAAAATGCATTTTTAGGTTTTAAGAAAGAAGGAGAAGAGTGAATGACTCCAGAAAAGACCATAAGGTATTTTTATTTTTTTTCCATGCTTTTGAAGCCTCATCTAGGTTACTACTATCCAAGGATAAAAAGTAGGACAAAATTTAAGTTGTTTCTAGATATAATTATGTATAGCCTTTCTTCCCAAAGCTTAAAATACATTGTCCTAGAAGCATACTTTGGCATTTGAATCAGCTTCACTGGCTCTCATTTTTTTAACTGTGTGAACATCTTACAATCCTTCATCTTGGCAGAAAGCTTTAGGGGGAAAATAATAATGAGGAATTGGGAGAAAACAGAGCAAAATAAAGTGGAAAAAGAAAAGAAGAAATAAAGCAATATTTTGGCACACAAAATATGGTGTACTGTAGGCAGACAAGAGAACACATATGAAGCCACATAAGAGATAGGTTATTTATAAGGGATTTTTTGAATAGTGATCTTGGAGATAAAATATATTTTCTTTATCGTTGTGTCAGTTTGGTTGCCTGGTTATTGTATGTGCTGTGAAATGGTCAAAGGGTAATCTGCAATTAGCAGACATGTCTTTTTGACTTGTAAGGATGCCAAGGAACAAAAAACAAATAGGACAGTCATCACAGAAAGACTGAAAGTAGAACCATATCTTTTCATAAATCAAAATAATAAATATTGATAGTTTTTTCTGGGGTTTGGGATGGGGCTGTTTGTTTGTTTTGTCACTAAGCAAGTAGTACATGCTTTGATATGTTTTAATTTAGAAAAACAACACAATCTGAAAGAATACAATCACCCAAAAATGATCCACTTGTTTGACTTTATGTATTTCCCCTTTCAACAGTCTGTTCTTCTGAGTTCTGGGCTAGTACAGGTATAATTAGTGCTGGAATTGATTCTGATTTTGCTGCTGTTGAAACTGTTATTACTTGTGGTCAGTACAACATCCACTTTTTCTAGACAGCCAAGAAATGTGATCACAGTTACACACTGGATCTTGAATTGCCAATTTTTTGAAATGCAGTGTCCTAAGCATATCACAATGATCTTCAGAAAATCCCCAAAATTACTTCCATGTTAATGTTTCATTTACAGGCCAGGTTACATCAAAACAGAGGAAAAACACACACTGCATTTGTATGATTGCATTAATCTTCCACGTGTATCAGGAATACAGTCTTAATCTGATCAACAAGAGAATTTAATGAGGAAAATTAAAAACAATAGAAAACAAACAAACAAACAAACAAACAAACAAACAAAAAAAAAAACTAGGAAAAGAAAACCAAAGAGAAAACACCTAGGAAGGCCACAAAATTTTTTTCAGGTCTCTAAAATTAAATCCTACTCAACTCCTCTTTTCTTCTCTATTCCTCACAATTTTAAATTCTTTCACTGCACCCTAGGTTTTACTCCCTCAGAATATCTTTTTTTACATACAATGTAATAATACCCTTTCTCACTACAGCAACAATGAAGCAAGTAAAAATGTTGTTATTATTCACTGAAACTGAAATAATAAGAAAATATTTTAGATTCCCTTAAAAATATTTTTTCTGAGGAAAAATTAAAGGCCTCATGAATCACTTTGGAATTAATTGAAGAATTCTGGTTACAAATGAGGGAAACATGACTGTAGCAAAGCTTATTCAAATATTTTCAAAAATCACAACATTTTTTGATCACTTAACTTGTTAGAACTTTAATATTTTCTGTACTTGGACTATTCCAAAAAGTACTGTTCAGCAAAACAGAAGTAGCTTCTTAGTTAATAGGTCATTCTGTATTAAGAAGTATTCATTTTGTCCACCAAGTACCAGTACCTAAATGGTGACATGCTATAGTGTAAAAATAATTTTCTGTAAACCCTTGAGTCTGGAGAATTTATAATGGGCAAGTATTTGAAATATTTAAGTAGTTAAAAGGAGGGGAACAACTACTAAAACATGTTGACGAGTTAGCTTTGCATTTGTATGAAAATACTTTCTATTTATGAGTTTGAATACTAGACTGCCAAATCCAAGTTATAAACAGACTAATAGCTGACTATCCTTAGAAATTCCCAACTGATTGGTTACCAGTTCCCAGTCAACAATCTCTGAGAAAAGTATTGAGTATTAAAACCAAATGCTTCTTTAAGAAATTTAAATTAAAATTAAGAGAGTTTAAATTAATAAATTACTCATCTTAAAAGAATACATTCTACCTGCAGATAGTAATTTTTATTAAAAAGGTGTCTTTTGCAAAGTATGGTGCAAAAATAGAACAACAGAGCCTTTCAGATATATAAAAAAATAAACACAAGTTGAACACAAACACAAGATTTTTATCCCTTTGGACTCAGTACTTGTTGGATTCCATAGCTTTGAATATTAGTGAGATCTGAGCATTGAATTCCTCACAGCCTTCCAAATGCCTTGGCAAAGCGCAGCCCAGATTCTTTGTCAAGACCCAAAACACTTAAATATATAAAGGTATTGTGTTTCAGGCTAACTTAAGTGAAAAAAAAAACTGGCTGAGAGGAACTGGATCATTTACCAAAGCTAACCAAAGTCCAGCTGCCTCCCTATGCACTAGACAATAAAAGAGGCTTCTTGAAGACCTCATTTTAAAGGATGAGGTTTTTGTTTTGTTCCCTATATCTTTTCTTTGGTTCTGCAGGGAGGAGAGCAGCACATGTCCACTAGGATAAAGTACTCCTCTGACCTCCATTCTGTGCACATGGAAACTTTGAATACATCTTCTTGGACATGGAAAAAGACGATGTATAAATCTGTCTTTTCCAGCACACCATAACCTACATCAGTAAATAATCTTTCACCACTGAATGGCTAATATTCCTAAAGAAAACGAAACCTATCTTTTTGCAGATTTCATCTCTTTCAGCAATATGTTTGCTTTGGCTAAGTCATCTGTAGCACCAACAAATTAGCTCTTTGATTAAGAGCTAGTAATTGCAATTTATAACCAGCCAAATAATTTATCTACCCAATAAAGAAATATCGGCTTAAATGGAGGAAGAAAACAGTATTTTGATTTCCTTGAAATTTTACATACTCAACTTCTTTTGCTAAGAAATCTCCAAGTTTAAGAATGGCAGAACTGGGTTCAGTTTGTTGCTCATCAAGAATCTGCTTCATGTTGAAAAAGCCCTCAGTGAAATAATTCACATTATGCTGCTTACATGAAAGATGAACTGAAAGTTGCAAGATCTTCTGCACAGCTTTATGGGGACAAACTCCTGCTTGCCAAAATTGACTTCTTGCTACAACATGGTAAGTTGATCAAAGGAAGATAGTTCGTGTAATTTTTTGGACTTCACAGAGCTTTCGATACTGTCTTTCAGAGGATCCATCTGGGCACAAGGTCCAGCTCACAGCTGGATAACCATGTTACACGATGGCTGAGCAACTGGCTCACAGGTTGGGCACAAAGAGTTACAGTGAATGGGGTGACATCAGATTGGCGACCTGTCACTTAGTGGGGTTTTGCAGGGCTCCCAATTATCTTCAATATCTTCATTAACAACCTGGACAAGGGACTCAAAGGAATACTAAGTTTGATGATGATAGCAGACTGGGAGGAACTGTCAACTTCTTCAAGGGCAGGAAGACCCTGTAGAGAGGCAGCAAATTACAGAGACAGGCAATCACCAACTGTACAGAGATTAACAAGGGCAAATACCAAATTCTGCATCTGGGATAGCGCAACCCCGGTTGTGTGCACAGAGTAGGAAATAAGAGGCTGGAGAGCAGTGCCACAGAAAGGTCAATGTCAAGTTGAATATGAGGCACCAATGTCCTGGCAGACAGGAGGGCCAGCGGTATCCTGGGGGGCATCCGGCACAGCTTTGACAGCCAGGCAAGGGAGGGGATTGTCCTGCTCTGCTGTGCAAAAGGGTGGCTTCACCTCCAGTCCTGGGGGCAGTTTTGGGCACCAAAATAAAGGCATCAAGCTATTGGACAGTATCTAAAGGAGGACATGAGGATGGTGAAGGACCTTGAGGAGAAGCCGTATGAAGAGCAGCTGAGGCTACTTGGTCTGTGTCAGAGACTGAAATATTATAGTTTATGACTTAAACATTTTCATGAAGGACTTAAAACTCTATTACGAAAGCTGCAGAGAAGTCTACTGCACCCTGAATGGGGCCCTGACTGAGGCCTTACACTGCCCGCTGATGAAGACAAGATAAAGTAACAACTCAGGGCTGGGGATATTCACAAAGCACAGGCTTAACACCTCCAAGGTGGAGACCACAGCCCCAGGGCTATCAGCTGCCAGGCTGGAACAGACCCTCGCACCAAAGGGTGGGGGGAGGAGAGGCTTTGGGTATCTTGGAAAAGCCTCTGTCAGAGGTGCAGTGACTGCCCATCCTCCACTGTGCAGAGGAGCCCAGCTGAGGGGTCCTCACCGGGGCCGGGGAGAAGCTTATCCACAGCAGAAGGGGATGACAAGGCCCATCAAAGGGGCCCCCCTCAAAGGGGTCCCCAGACCCTGCACCAGAGCACCAGAGATGATGCAACAGACCCTCAGTGTTGCAAGGGACGGTGTGTCAAGCTAGCCCCTGCAAGGGCCACATGTGGGCGTTCCCACCTGGCCCAAAGTGTA
>VZTI01000778.1:247719-267489 GCA_013397865.1 Struthidea cinerea
TGGCGTGTGGCAGCGACAGGGGACCCTCAACACCAGAAGACCAGATGGATGGGAGCAACAAGACATCGTTGTGACCCCCGGATGGGTGATATGCTTACCTAACCCCTGTCACCTCCACCTGTCCCCCAACCCCCATGCACACCTCTTAATCTATTTCTTTCTTTTCTCTTTCCTTCTCTTTGCCTCGTTTACTACTAAATAAAATACATCAATTTTTTGGCATCAACATCTAACATCATTTGGTTTTAATCTCATTTCTGGGAATATTTTGAACCTTCTAAGTNCGTTTCTGGGAATATTTTGAACCTTCTAAGTTCTTTCCGGTTTATGCTAAGGGACTTAGCTTTCTTTAAACCAGATCGTAACAGTCTGTTCAGCCTTGAGGAGACTGAGGAGAGACCTCATCACAATCTGCAACTTCCTTGTGAGCGGAAGACGGACAGGCGTCACCAAAATCCGGGAAATAAATTCTCCAACCAATTTGTTAGGTTAGAAATCCAACATTGCATTATTAGCAGTGCCAGATGCACGGGGAATTCTCCCCAAAGCATGTGTGCTCAGTAACCTAACAGACCAGGTTATATTCCTGAAACTAATAAATATTCATCACATTTTTGATCATATGCATATATGCTAATTATTTCCATGGACTTGTTTGGATATGGTTCTGGATCTTCTGATGAATATTTTCCCCTTGAGAATACCTCAAATATGTCAAGTCCTACTTCCCTCATCACTCTTTGCTCTGACACACAATCCTTGTTCTCAAAACTAACATACCAGCTAGTAAATATTAATCACTGATAGAAGTAAACAAGGAAGCATTAGCTGGAAGATGACTTATTAGTCCCAGATATAGGGAGTTACCACAAGGCCACGCTAATCCCTGGCATTTGTTCTAACCACCGTAGGATATAAAACTAAGCATTAACCACAAATAAGGGATCACACACTACATCCTAAAGTTAAAAGAATTTTCCAACATCTTCCCCCACTGCTGCATAGACTTCTTCTTACAGAAGTATAACCTGTTTTCTAAGACAGACACTGATCTCTTCTCTATGGTGACCAGTGACAGGACTCAAGGGAATGGCCTGAAGTTGTGTCAGGGAGGCTTAAGTTGGATATCAGGAAAAGGTTTTTCACCGAGAGGGGGATTGGGCACTGGAACAGGCTCCCCAGGGATGTGGTCACAGCACAAGCCTGAGAGAGTTCAGTAAGTGTTTGGGCAATGCTCTCAGGCCCATGGTGTGATTCTTGGGGTGTCCTGTGCAGGCCCAGGAGATGGACTTGATGATCCTGATGAGTCCCTTCCAACTCAGCTGATTTTGTGGCTCTGCCTCAAATCACAGAAAGCTGAGAAAAGCCAACATTTTCAGAAGTCTTCTTCTTCCAGACCTGGCTCCAAGCTTTTGGATGATGGCTGGTAGCATTCTAAATGCTAGTGGTGCATGGAAGCAGATTGTAACGCCAGAACAAACTCTGGAATTGTAAGACAGTACCAGAAATCATGACACTGGTATTACTGTGTGAAAATGACTTCCCTCCTGCTGAGCAGGGCTCCACAATCCTGCTAAGAAAAAAGTAGTGAAATACAACCACCTCTGTAGCACAAGCTCTGCACCGCACTGAACCGTGCTATGGGAACATGTGGGACGGACTTACCAGATGTGTTGTAAAAACTTATGTATCAGTAAGATGGCACTGCAGTGTGTAGTATCAAGATGCCTCGGTCAGATTTTCAAAGTTTCTGGGAAGCTGACAGCTCTCACAAGCAAGTGCTGAGAACCTCTGGAGATCTTCTCTTTTGATCTAAGTGCTTAAAAGCTCCCACTGAACCCTTTAACTAGAGATATTAGGATTAACATTGTTCACCGCAACAACTGTTACCTCATCCATTACAATTACGTGTGGAAGTGAAGCAAGGTTTGTAGAGAAGAGACATTGCTTTTATTAAAACTACTAGTGCAGTGTGGTAAAGAAAGATTTCAGGATCATAATCCTTCAAGTCTTTCTAAATACTCAGTAATACTGATGCCAAAGCATGTAGAAGGTGGCCAACTACAAAACTATTTTCTATTTAAAAATAGCTTTAAAACTATAGTTTAGAATTAATAGTTTTAATAGTTATTATGGTTTACATATTCAGAAGAAAATTCTTTTTATACATCCTTGAGAAAGTAGGAGTACACACAGAGAGGGAAAAATGAACAAAAGTTACAGTCTTCAGACCACTTAAGGGAGTTCCACAGCTTTATTCTTAGCTTCCTTAGGAGATGTGGAAAATACCAGACAACCATTTCTCGATCGTAGGATATTATCAATAGTAAATTGCATCACTGGTATAAGTCAAAAGTTCTGTTTACTCTTCTTACACTTCAATTACAGCTCCTTTACATCAGCTTAATATGCTGTTTACTAAAAAAAACCCACCAACTGGGTGTGGACACAGTAAGTGAAAGAATAAGCATTATAAAGAGAGGTTCAGTGAGAGAGGACACATACCCACCTTCATCTTATTATTCCAAAGGGTGTCAGAACAGAAATGGGTCCACCCTCTGTTATGGCAGATATTAACCCTGATAGACTAGTCTTTGTAATAGAGGAAAATTGCAGTGGGGTAGTCTTCAGGCAGCCTTCACTGTCACTACGTTATATTGCACCTAAAGCAGCACCAGCAAGAATCTTAATGAAAGATGAAAGCTGAGTGGCAGCAAGACTATTAAGAAAGAAAGAAGCAAGGGTAGACTTACAACACTTGCTGCTTAACAGAGTGAGGAAATGTATTCGGGGGGGCCTTATTTTAAACAACTTCCAGCACTTCATGCATTATTTAGCTCATTCTCCTATGTAACTTACACAGAGGTTATGTGTACTCATCAACAGACAGTATTTGCTGTTGCCCAAGGGATCATTTCCTCCATTTGTAGTGGTACAATTCCAGTTTTGAGTTATAGTTTGTTTGGGTTTTTTTATCAGAATGGCATGCAATGACATTGGAAAACATGTTCTGGCAGCATAGGGAAACTAGAAATAGTAATAATGCAAATCAATAAACTTGATTTCCAAATATCACATGTCTGATGGTATGTTAATCAGCTTACTGCCATCTTGTTTCTAAGATTATAGATTGTTTATTCTAACCAAATAGGTGGATAGTGGAGCATTTTTACGTCCCTTCAGCAAGCATATATTTTTATAAAATCTTTACTGGGAGCTTGTTGAAAATAAGTCTACCCAGTGGCAAATTATATTGTGACATATAATTATAGAGAGCTCAGCAATATAATTTTTGCATAGATCAATAGATTCCCATCACAATTCTCTCTTTGTGTTTGTTGATAGAAATGAAGTTTCTGTGTGGAATTAGCTCAGCTACAGTAGAATACCTCATGTCAAGATTTAAACAAAGTGGTTGAGTTTGTTCAGTTTACAAAAATCTGAATAATAAGAGAAAAAGAATGGAAGGAAGGTAGGAGAGAGTCACTTAGCTATTTAGTCACACTATGGAATGAAAACTATCAGAATTTTCAGAAAGTATTTTTGAAGTCCTATAAAAACACACAACAATACCTTGTAAGACCAAAATGTTGTCATTTTTGTTAGCAAATATTTTGAGATATATTAGCTTTTTTCAAATAATGCTTCTGGTTATGCAAGATACCTTCTGGTGAAGGTATTCATTCTGCTTAACAGGCTTTTCTCTCTGATGGGATCGCACTGTTCTTATCTCTACTTTCCTGAAACAAAAGGTTAGCTTTCAAAAATTAACTACATAGCAAGGTTTTTATGTAAAAGCATTCCTGGTACAAAGCCTCATTTTAAAAAATGTGGTGCAATCTTGTTTACTTTTATATTGTGTTCAGTCTGAGCTGAACATAATCTTGGAGCCACAGGAACCATCTGGGAGAATATTCTGATTTCCTTGACTTATTTGGCTTCATAATTTGTAGCTTGGAGGTGCCATTAAAAATAGTTTGTTCTAACGGCTGTGACAAAGTTGTATCTGAGATAGATTAGTATTTTATGTTGTAGTAATGGCAACTACAGGGTAACTGTACTATAACATTCAGCAAATATTCCTTTGAACTTACTTCCACACCATGTGTCTGCTCAACAAATATAATATTACCCACTAAACCCAATATTTTTCCATGTCAATAAACCAGCTGCAGTTTTACATAATGTTACCATGATATTTGGGACCATTACCTTATATTTCCACTTTTAAAGTTTGTTTTAAATATATTTCTTTTTAAACAATTTCATTTTTCTATGGTTTGTCATGCTTTAAAAAGAGATGTAATTGTCACATAAATCATCTGTGCATTAATATATATACAGAACCTATCTCATCTTTGTGACTCTTCACATGATCATTCTCCTTTTTCATTTGGATTACTTGAATACTAATTTCAACCTATTTCATATAAATTTACAATGCAAAGGTATTTGAGAAGAAAATAGAACTTCCTCTTGAAAATAAACCTGAAATAATATATGTTTGACTTTCAACAAGGGAAAGCTAAATTTGAAGCATAATGGACTGGGCTAAAAAAAGAAATTATTGTAACCTAGAACAATTATTTTCCTAACATTAATTCTGGGTATCTGAAGAAAACCCAACAAGAAGAAAAAAAATTCATGTTCCAAATCCTTATGCTGCATGTAAGAATGTTCCAGTTAAAAGTTTATGAGAGAAAAGTCCAGTATGTGTTTAGCATAGTTTTTTGCACTGAGCAACTCTACTTCAAAAGCAGAGATAGGGTCTTCTGAAGTCATTACCTTCCAATCAACAGTAATTGCACGTAACTTTATTTGCTGTAATTCACATCTCTTTCAGCAATTAAAATTATTGCAATTCCTACTCTTAAGTGAAATATATAGCCTTTGAATTTCAAAAGCAAAAAAACGAAAGCATTTTTGTACGTATGACATGCAGTAAAACATGTTGGTAAAATGAAGATAAATGATTAGACAACTAATAAACAATTATTCTGCAAAATTCTTTCTTACTCTTCCTCACTGTGTTTGGCGGTTTTAGGGCACATTTCTTGTTACATCACCAGATTTTCAAACAATTACTAAAGGATATTTTTAGTATCTGAATTTTTCAGCTAACCTCTGATCTGTTAATAGTCATTGCATTTCATTTAGGGTCTGTGAAAATGTGTCATGGTTTAATCACAGCTGGCAACTAAGCCATGGGTGAATCCCTCCACCTGGTGAGATGGGAATCAGAATTAGAAAGGTGAAAGTGGGAAAGCTCTGGGCTGAGATAGTGTAATAGGTAATACAAAACCACACATGCAAGCAAAACTAAACAAGGAATTAATTTGCCCTTCTCCTTCATTCACCCCAGGCAGGTGTTCAACCATCCCCACGGGAGCAGTGCTCCTCTGTACATAAAGAACTTAGGAAGACAAATTACATCACTTTAAATGTCCTCTTTTCCTCCTTTCTCCCCCAGCTTTACATGATGAGCATGATACCATATGGTCTGGAATATCCCTGTGGTCATTGTCACCTCTTCTGGCTGTGTCCCATCCCAACTCCTTGTGCACTCCCTGCCTGCTCGCTGGTGGAGTGAGGAGCAGAAAAGCCCTTGGCTCAGTGTAAGCCCTGCTCATCAATAACTAAAATATCCCCATGTTGTGAACACTGTTTTCAAAACAAAACATGGCTCCATACTAGCTACTGTGAAGGAAATGAACTCTACCTCAGACAAAAACCATCACAAAGGTCCGACTGACAGCACAGGAAGCTTATATGCCAAGAGGTAAAACACCAACAGTGTGTTATGAGTTTCGACAAGCTTGTCTCTGGAAGTCTAACACAAGGGAATAGTGTCCTAAGAACAGGGAGATTTTTTCACCCTATGCTACATATATCAGGTTGGCTAACTCCAGTATTTGATTTTAGTTAGAGCTGACAAAAGTAACTCCTAATTTCTAAGGCAAGAAAGGCAACCTTAATTTCTAAGAAATCTGGTTAGTTTTTTCTAAAGATTTCTACATTGAGCAAAAGCAGGGACTCTAAAATCAGGACACTAAAACAATTATAAATTTTATTTCAAAATATTTTAATTAAGCTTTTTTTCCACAGAATTAGCTTTTTTTCCACAGAATGGTCCACCAGTTATGCTGTGTCAATGACTCATGATTAAGAATACACTATACAGAGAGAATGCACTCAGGGCAACAAAGTTTCACTCCACATTATTTTAGTTGTATTCATGGCTGCTTGTTGTAATACATCAGAACTGGGTGAAAGTATGAGTCCGCAGCACTGAGACCATAAACTGTTGCCTCCCAGAAAACAGAAATTCTAAAGAAATGCCATTTATTGCTATCTTCACATTCAAACATGCTGTGGAGCAGTAGTTGATCGTGGCAACATCCAAAGCAATCAAACATCTAGAAAGTATGTCAGTGCAGTAGATAAGATATCTGCATGGAAATCAGACACCAAAGAACAAGTATTACATTGGTAACTTTTACATATAGGAAATAGTAGTTCTGAGGACTGTTAGCTGCTGCGGAGCTTAGCAGTCCCACAGAACAGCTTGCTCATTCCCCCACAAAGGGATGGGGGATAACCAGAGGTGAAAAGTACAAAAACTCATGGGTTTATACAAAAACAGTTCAATAGACAAAGAAAAATTTCTGTGCACAAAGAAGTCCAAGGAATTCATTTACTCTGTCACATGGCACTTAGCTATTTCCTGGAAAGGAGAGATTCATCACATGTAACAGTTACTTGGCAACAAAAACTCCATAATTTTGAACATTTTCTTGAGAGAAAATACTTGGTAGAATAAGAAAGAAGAAAGGCAAAGATGTTTATTGCTTCTGCATGAGAGGAGCTAGCAAGATATCCCACATAAGTCTGGCATTGCCTGGATTGAGATGCTCTCATTACCAATTATGGTTCCACAGCTTGTTTAACTATATGGGAAGATGGTATTTCATGGTTCTGTGCGTCGCTGCCATGGGCCGCCTGGTGGCGTGGCAGGAGGCCAGGCAGTGTCCTGGTCGGCGACCACAGGGACACAGTCCTCGTGGCTGGTCGGAGCGCTCTGCTCAGAGGCACACAAAAGGAGCAGGCTGCAGCTTGGATGTTGCCTAGCAACGGGACTGCGGCGAAGGAGATAGAGGGACCTCTCTGGTGCTTTCAAATCCAGCTTTATTGGCAACAAAAGTAACAATAAGCTTCAAAGCTGAAGGGGAAGCACGAGAAAAGGCTGGGGGGGAACCCGAGAAGCCTTTTTATGGTGCTCTAAAAGACGGAGGAACTAAGGGAAACAGTCCAATAGGGAGATGATGGGAATGACAGGTGCCAATAGGGAAAGGAACAGGGGAGAACTTTCTGGAACTTATACACAGGCAATTAAACTGATAAATATACATAAACAGATGAACCAATGAGGACTAAAGAACAAGAGAAGGGTCTAGAAAGAGGAGAGGAGATGTGGCAGTGGCAATCACCCAGAAGAGGATGGCCTTAGGTCTGATGGTCATCCTATGAGCTGGCCTCAGACCTGCCCTCGGGATCGAAGTCAGGAGCAGGAAAATTGATCCATTTAATGACATCCAGCCCTGAGGTGGGCTGGGTCACTGCAACAGTTCTGTTCACAGAATTTCCTGAAAGAGTGTAAAGAGAACCATAGAATTGTTTAGGACAGAAAAGACCTGTAAGATTACCAAGTACAACCACTATCCCCGCACTGCCAAGTCCACCGCTAAACCAGGTCCCTCAGCACTGCATCTACATGTCTTTTAAATACCACCAGAGATAGTGACTCCACCACTTCCCCAGGCAGCCTGTTTCAGTGTTTCACAACCCTTTCAGTGCAGGAATTTTTCCTAATATCCAATCTAAATTTCCCCTGGTGCAACGTGAGACCATTTTGTCTTGTCCTATCATATGTGACTTGGGAGAAGAGATCAACACCCGCATTACTACATTCTCCTCTCAGGTAGTTTAGAGAGCAACCTGCTGGCCATATTATTACGGTTAGAGGCCAGGTGCCATTGGCCAACTTGCTGGCTCATGTTTAGTTGCTGTTGACAAGCATCCCCAGGTCCTTTTTCACCAGGTAGCTTTCCAGACACTCTGCTCCTGCCTGCAGCACTAAATATTTGTAAAGATTTAAAGGGTGAACACCTTGGGAACAATCTATTAAAAGATTGCAGCCATGTCTATAGTAGAAAGACAGCTCTTTATTCTTACACAGCAAGCAAGCTGGCCTAATCAGTGTGGAGAAACACATAAATTTGAAAATTCATCTGTGTCTTGGTTGGATATAGGTGCACTTCTGTTATACAATTACGCTGTAATTAACTTTGAGCAGCAAGAAACATCTTTATCAGGGAAGGTCCACAGAGTTTTGTTATAAAAAGCATAATGATCATACTATTAAAATAAGAAAAAATAGTGCTACATGAATCACTTTATTACTAAAGATTTATATTAAAATGTGCTGGATACTTTCATCATCAGTTATATTACTATTATCAGGTGTAGTCTTACAAATCACAACGTGAGTCTCTCAGTCAAGCTGCTACTGTATTATATGAGATTTTTAAAATAATTTATATTGTTTTTGCACATACTTTTCTGTCATCAAAAACTCTTTGACGTAACCTGGCATGTGATCATGAAACCTCAGCAAGTTCTACAGATACTGCCCTATTTGAATTTTCTTCCATAACTCTTCCCACATGATAAAAAAGGCCATGCAGAACATAAAGTCCTTGCATGAGTGGGCAAGATACCAGGGATTTCATAGTGCAGAATCTACTTTGACTGACTCTGCATTGCTAAGTACAACTTCTACAAGTCTCCCTGAGGGGAAGTCCAGCTGTGCCTCAGGAGATGGCAACCACAAGAAGATTATTCCCAGAGGGCAGCACAGGCATGACCACACCAGCCATAGCTGCTCCTGCTCGCTTCCTGCACAGCTTTCAGCCATTCTGTCAGCAGACTCTGTATCTCCAGACAACCCTGCCTTCCGTACCTCAAAGCACACAACGCAACCTTCAATCCATTGCTATGCAAACATGACTTTTCCAGGCTGCCAAAAAAGTCCTCAGATTATTCAGCCATGCCAAAGGAAAGAAATGCCTACAAGAACACCACATGAAGCCTTGAAGGAGACACAGGATATGTGATGCCATGTCTCACGGAAAAGGCTGTTTTATTTAAAGGATGTAGACACGTTTTAAGCGTATCTCCAATCCACAGGACAGTGACTGCAGCTGGTCAGTGTAACACATCATAGTTCAACAAGCCACCCTTCTCAGGTGGGACTGTGAAGGGGATGACATCTTGCACCTCAGCACCATGAGCCAGCAATATCCAGAATAGCTGGTGGGGAAGGTGCTGAAAACAAATTTTAATGCTTGGTGAGTAAGACTTGATAAAATGGATTACACACATTGACATCCAGTAAATTCTTGAAGTCCTGAGTGTTTCTCAAAGGAAGGAAATCACAGGATTTCATAGGATATGAATGTAATATCATAGGATATTACAGAGGTGCAAAATGTAGGAAAAGCAATAATATCTCCAGACTGATATTTTATCATAATGTTTTGAAAATTTTCGATATTTCTAAGCTCCAAAAGCTAATTAAAGCACCATCAAAAAAAAAAAAAACTTTTATGTATCTGTGTAATGCTGATGGAAAAGAGTCAGTTTCTGATCTGAGCTGCCAATCCAAAAGCTCTGGTGTTCTCCAACATTTCTCCAGATCTACAATTTTATAAGTAGCAAAATAAAGTACTTAGATTTACAAATAGGCTGTGTTTTTATATTTCCATTCACTATTGTGAATATTGGATAAATACTCACAAGTATCAAATACAGATATTTGTTTAGAGGCAAGAGTTACTTCTTTATCTCTACGCGAAGTTCTGCCAAGAGATACTTAGGGAAGAGCAGATGATCAGCAGATACAGAGCTGGAACTACTGGGCAACACTCCACATAATAGAGCAGAGTATTAGAAAGCTGCTGAACTGATGAGACAAATTCATCCATACCAAGAATTTGAGCACTTCTTATTGCCATTTCTTATTACTTAAGCCCAAGAAAGGTTCAGAGAGTTGCAAAGTGGAAATGACCAGAAGAAGGCAATAGATACGTATGCATTTATTTGTATATAAGGCAACCTGAACACCCAGCCATCCAGTCAAATAATTTAATTCTTTAAGAATAAAAACAAAAAGAGAGACATTTTGCTACAAACACTACAAGAAGCAATATTTATCAGGAGAACTTACTGTTGCTGCCTTTCAAAATCAGAGAAATCACACAGCTTACTGCTGCCCCTTCAGCTGAATTTGGCCTTGCATATTAGTCCTCATGTTTGTACTGTTGTGCTTATGAGTACTACCTCCTCCTTAGTTATAAGCAGATTTATAATGGCAGGGCCTAGTATGCCATTTCAACAGCCTGCAAATGACTTGTGTCAGGATGAAATTGCTGTCCTTCCACTACTGCCACCTCTCAAAGGGAATCAATAGGCTGTTACCTTCTAGTGACAGGATTCAGGGAATCAACTAATTTGCGGGTTTTAAATACTCTATCAGGTAACACCACACCACATCTACAGAGAATTGTTAGGTGCTGTCTGGCCAACATGAGCATTATTCATTTGTCTATCACTGTTCACATAAGTGGAAAATGCCAGTACCCGACAGGGGAAAGCCAATAGGGATCAATCAATTTCCTCTAAGCCTCTTTGTACTACATTCAATGTTCACGTGTTTAAATGTCTTTTCACAGCGTGGTGCTACACTGCTGAGTACAGACTGCATCACAGTTTCATAAATAATACGTTAGTTAGTGGCAACCTAAACATTTCACTTATAATTTTTGAGGAATAGATTTTTCCTCCTTTATTTAATTCCTAAATTATTATATTTTGTCCTAACCCATTCCTCTTATTTGATAAGGAGAGTATCACAAAGACTGTTAAACCTGTATGGATTTCCCCTCAGACCCTACTCTGTCTTTCCTCTCTTGCCTTCCATTGACAAGTCTGCCCATTCTTTTTCTTCTGAATTTTGTTATTAATCAATTCTGACTTAAGGCATCTGTCAATGAGAGGGATGCTACATAGTGGCACAATATGGGATTTCTCCAGCTTAAAATACTTTTCTGTATATACTTGCCCTTTTGTATAGGTATTATTTGCTTATTTCATAGCAAGCATAGCTCTCTCACTAAACTTCTTCATCAGGCACATGCCAGTTGACAATGAAAAATTCATTTAACATTGGATCAGGAGTATGGCCTGAAATCTTCCAGCGTCAATCAGAGCCACATGATGAAATTTCTTGCACTCCTTCATGCATGTACATTTCTGATCAAAGAACTAGTAACAGCAAACACTGACATTTGAACTGCAGTATAACATACAAATGTACTAGGTATTACATTCTTGCCCTTTGTCTTCTTTATAGTTACTTCTCATGCTTTGAATATCTTTGAGATCAAGTTAGAATGAATCTATTGCCATTCTCTTCACAACCAGGTTCACTTCTTTCACATGGGTCCTCAGACAACTTCTTTTACAAAAAAATCTTACAATAAGAAATTTGCTTCAAATCTGTTATCTGAATGCAGCTAACAATAAGACCCAGTAGTTACAGAAACAGTATTTATTAGCAGACCTCAGTGAATGCCTGTAGCGACTGAGGCATGGACCCAGACTGGCAGGGAATCTGAATCATTTATTCTAAGAAATGAGCTGGTTTTATACAGTTTTCCAAGGCACAGTATTTCCTTACATGGTAATCCTCAGTACATGACCTATCCCGTGTTGCCACATCAGCAACACACTTTCTAAATGTCCTTCTGTGGAGTGATCCCCTGCTGTTCACTTGTCTGTCAGCTCCTGGCAGGCTCCTCATAGGGGTCTGCTGTGTGACACCTCCTCCCTCCAGGGTCCGGTGGAGACAAGTCTCTCTGTGCCACCATGTGCTTCTCTGTGCCACCATGTGCTCCTTTGTGCTGCTGTGTACCTCTGCAGGCAGGTGCTACAGCCTGCAACTCAACTCCATCCCATGTCTTCCCAAAAATGCCCACTGTAAACATTTCTACATTAAGCTAATCTCAGAAGTTTTTTTTTCCTCTGCACACTATGGCATTAAGCAATAGAATAGACACTGGTTTAGCTGCCATAAATCTGTTACAACTCTAATTTAGACACTTCATATCTGTGCACTGATTTAGACACTGATTTGCTGCCATAAATCTGTTACATCTCTAATTTAGACACTTCATATCTGTGCAGGTGCTTCTACAGTTATGTCCATGGACTGTCTGCTAGAAAAGCTGAAGGACCTGTACCTCCTGTTTTGTTTTGTTTCATTTTGTCTTCTTTCCAATATCCAAAATAGTATGTTTCAGAGTAAAGGTTTGATCTTGTTCAGATTTTAGCAAAGAGGAAATATAATTTCTGTTTAAATCAACATAAAGCAATGCACAGGAAAACACTCCTCCACCTAGTTCCTACTCATGTAAAACAATGGCTTGGAGCTGTCCATTACTGCTCAAGAATAACACTTTGTGTGTATGAACACATTAGCAACGTGCCATTAATGATTTCAAAAAAAAAAGGCATATTGCAGGGAAACAAAACAGAGACTGCCATTTTGTATGAGTCCTTGACTCACCCACACCTGGGAAGTGTTCACACAAGTGCAGTGGAGATAATCACAAGTGTTATCAACAGGGCAGTGAGAGGTGAGCTCTTTTATCAGTCCTTCCACTACAAAGATTCAGGATGTTAAATGAAACATAAGGATGTGATTTTTCATGTAGCAGGCAGCAGGGATATGAAAAGCATTGTCTTCAGAATCTTTGAATGCTAATGACTTCAGTTACCTGTGTTTTTAACAGAGCAGAACCACTGAAGATCGCATTTCAATAGCAATCTTCAGGTTTCTGGCTTACCTTTTGCTCCATGCTAAAGAGAATACAGTAGCAATGATAGGAAGACTCATTTGATCCATTAGATGTTGCTAAGCACCCACACTGTGGGGCTGATAACCACCCTGGTCTACAAGAAAATTGCTGAAATAATGAGAGTAACTGGTGAAATAAGGGTACCTGGTAATGACTTGAGTAAGTAAGCAAAAGTAGCCTACACCACCAATTGCTTTTAAGCAAAACAAGGACAGTGGACTGCTACAGAAATTAGAAATCACATACACTGAACTTTTAGCAGTGATAGGTTTATATAACACGTACAAAATAGGTCTTTGTAATATTACATGATTTTACAACAGAAATAGATTTCATGGTCATTTCAATAAATGATACGTAAACATCATCAGACAAAGTTTCTACTGGTGCCAGGCATCTTCCTTTCTACTGGAATCCTGTTTCATCTTTGCATTTTAAACAAAAATTAATCTACAGAAAAGATACATCGCAATGATTGTTGAAATGTAGTACCCCAGCTCTGCCTACTGAAATAGGTCATGCTATGTATATGTCTGAACAAAAATCCAAACAGCTGAGTTCCACTGAAAATACAGGGTATTTTCAAAATATGCCTGAATTTGTTTTTAAACAGGGGTCATGAGATAGTTTAAAATGGTCAGGTGACTTCCCTTCAGAGAATATGTAGCGGTGGAGCTGCTGTGCAAGGTACATGCTAGAACAAACTAGGAAGAACAAAACAACAACAGAAAAACCCCTGAAAAGAAGAAGAAAAGATGAGTCAGAAATGCAAGTCTGAATGCTGTATTTACATTCTCATGTACCTGCTGCTTGAAAGACACCATTTACATTGTATGTTTTTCTGTTTGGCAGATAGAATGAGTTTTGCCCAAAGGAAGAGAATAGGGAAAATTACTATAGTCAGCATACAGATCCTCTTACTAGACTGCATTAGAACCTGGCAATTTCCTAATACATTTTCTCTGAGATTAATAGAATAGACATCTCTCAGGTTTACTGTTGAGAGTCATGCTTAAATACACACATCCAAAAATAAAATTATGCTGGAATTCTTGAATTTCATCTGTTCTTAAGACAATAAAAAATTTTGATTTCTATGTTTTTAATTAAAACCTGGTATCTATGAACTATGTCATGTGGTAGTAGCTACAGTTATTCTACTAGTTGAAGACTAGATGCTCTTCCAGTGAGGAAAGATCTGAATTTTAAGTTGGCAATCAAAACTAAAATAAATAAAATCTCTTTATAAATTATAACTAGATTGATAGCGCAGAGTGCTCATGACATTTTAATCCAGCAAAAGTGGGTTTTATAACTGATTTAGATTCATTATGTCTAGACTAAATTTAAACTTCATTTTTGTTAGGAAAAAAAAAAAAGACAAGCATTCAATCAAAATAAGAAGATCATTTTAATTTTTCTTAAACTCCTGAGCAGAAAAGCCTAGAAGAGAAATTATATTATCTTAATATATATGTAGAGCAGGTTTACAGGTTGTTAAGTATCAGAAAGGCTTACGATGAAGTAGAAATACATCTTTGTGATTAAATAATATCAAAAGACCATTATACAAAAACTCATTTAATCTGGAGCAATGATTACTTATTCAACCGTTACCCTGTATGCACATGCTCCTTTGATTTCAGTTGAAGAACTCCAGCAGGACAAAAGGAAAGAAATTTGGTGTTGAAAATTCACTGAAGTAAAATTGACTACATATTGTGGTCAGACAGTGTACCTGACAAAAGTTTTATATTGGCTAGATTTACATTCTCAAATAACTGCTCCTCAAGGGGCACATAGTACAAGGATGCTGGTCTTGTCAAAGGGTAGAATTTGTTTTCATAGGAGGGAGTGATCAGGGTAGTTACAGTAAGGTTACTTACAAAATAGTAATATAGAATTTAAATGACTGCTAAATATTCTGGTGCTGTAAAGTAACATTAAAATACAGGCAGAAGTTTTCTCTATTAAATACTGTAGTCTGTTAAACTAAAAAAAAAAAAAGGAGGAAAAAACAAATATTTGAAGCAGTTTAAAAAATAGTCTACATTTATGATAGACTTTTTTCTATTTTATCCTCTTTCTTTTACAAACTGGCTGACCATATTATTATTATACAGTAGTAAATAAAAATTTAATGCGATGTTTTGCATTTTTTCACAGTAAAAACCATACTATAAGAAAAAATTACTCCATCAGATATTTTGTCCCCGTTTTACTTTCTTCACCTTAAGTGGAGCTCAATCCCCACCCATTTTCTCATTGATTTCTGAAGAAGTGGGAAAAAAAATCCAGAATGTGCCACTTTTACTAAGACATTTGCATAACATAATTCTACCTTCTAAAAAGCAAAGAATTCAAAAAGAAAGACACAGCAGGAGTCTTGTTGCAAAAGAGAGAAAAAAGTAAATTGGTTTTAGAAAGGTATACTAGTAGATTATTATCTACATAGATTAGTAGGTTATTATATGATGACCATTTGGCAAATCATTTAAAAAAAAAAATGATGGGCTGGGTTTCAGTAGGCATTTGCCCCATTAGCATCAGTTCTCATTAAGAAGTGAATCACAGGAATATATATGGCTATGGCAAGGGAACACTGGCCAACTGTTTTCTCTCCCTTTGTGATAAAAGGCTCTGTATAAAACTAATGACATCTCTCTAACAGTCCAGAATTTTAAATATATATGGTGTCCTCTGGGACACAAGCATAGTACTGTCCATGAGCAAAAGAGTGACTGCAGCAGGGCGTAGGCAAGAGATTACTTGGCTGGGTTGTCTACCTGCTGCCATGGAACACAATAATCGAGGACACAGTGCCTCCTAGGACACTGACGGCACCACAGTTAAGAAAGCAGAATTTGTTAACCTCTTCTGAGTATTATGTCTTTCAGAAGAGCCAGGGAAACCTGGCTTTCCTGGAATAGGAATAGGAGGAATAAGAGGTCTGGGACAAAGTATAGGCAGAGATTCAAGGTAATTTATGTATCATTTTATTATATCACCTTGCTTCCCATCAAAAAATTGTGGGAGAGTTGGTACAAGTCTCCATGTGCTTAAAAGGTAGTTTTGTTTCTGCTGCAAATTCACGTACTCACACTCCACAGACATCTTACTATTCAATAAATTTCTTCAGCTGACTTCTTCCTAGACTCTATCCATGAAGAGAATATATTCTTGCATAAATCTAATATCTTATTCCTCTCTTTGTTTAAAAGATGCTTTTTATGACATTTTACAGACTTACCGGAAGAAGTTCAGGTAGATTTTTGAGCTTCTGTTCTTACATTGTCTGAATAATATAGTGTGCCTTACAGTCTTGCCTGTGGAATACTTCTTGCTCTAATACACTGGTAAGACATGGCTGTAAAACTGAAACAATTCTTCCAAAAATTATAGTAGAAAACCAAATTTATTACAGAATTTTTAGAGCATAATATCCAAATTTATTAATTAATATTAATAGCTTTTATATAGTTAAGATTTTTCACCCATTATTATTTATAAGACATTTAACTTACAATCTGGCCCTTGCCGAGTCAATGGAGTTTCTTTATTTGTTTCAGTGAAGGCAAAATGATTTTAATTTTACCAATAGGTTTCTAAGAGACTACAAAGGGACTACAAGAACAGCCTATCTTGTTTCACTTTTTCTACTCAGTTCAAGAAAGTTGTTAAGTATAATTACTCTTCTACACATGAAGTTTTCCTCTATTAGGCTCTTCAGCATTCAGCTATCCTCCACATGCTATGCAACATCTGCGTGGCAAAAAATAGGGGTGGAAACAGACTGTAGTGCCATTAGAAAACAGACGTGTCCAGCTTTATAGAAGCTCTAAAAAATGCAAAATTTCTAAAATTTTTATGAAAATCAGAATCTTTACAGACAGCAGTGGCTTAAATCTGAATCTCAGGGAAGACTAATAAAAATTAAAGCCTTAAGTGCCAAGATCACCCTGGCGTATTCATAGTTCAAAACAGCATTTCCTGAAAATAGCTTTAGGCATTTTTCTATAAAAGGTGGAATAGACCAGTTATAAAATTATGTAAATTCCAGAATACTTCTTGATTCCATAATTTAAACCCTCTCTCAGTGAAGCACCGATGGCTAAGAAGAAGAAAGAAGTCATTGCAGGAGTGATACCTACTTTGTACTCTTTTCCATCAAATTGCAGTTTTGCTGGATTCAGGCTTTATGAGTCTTGGGGCAGAGACTTTTGTGATTTTTTTTTTAATTAATCAACAAGAGTTGTGAACCATCCGCTGCGGCTTGGCGGTGCCAGAGCGCAAGGTGCCGCGACCTTCCTAAAAGCGTCTCCAAAGCGAAGCTGCTCGGCAGAACCACCCCACACACACACACACGCGCGCGTGCACACACACACGCACAGATAGCTCCAGGTAATGGGTCGACAACAAGGAGACGGGAAGCGTCTTCGTATGGGGTTCCACAGGAGGAGGTTTACTGCAGCCACACTCATGAAGGGTTTCAGGGATGAAGACAAAGAACAATGGAAGGTCCAAGTTTAAGTACGGGAGCAGATCGAGCATCAGGGACCAATGATCTGAGAGCACGGGCGTGGTACACAGGTGGAACTAGGGTATGTGAATCAATGGGGAACTCTGAGGGAGTGGCGATGGGGCACGGGCCAATGGGGGGAACCTGGAGTGAAGAACCTTCTGGGGCATGGGACATAAAAGGTAACCAAGGAGCGGAGAGGCCAACAGGGAAGCGGAACTGGGACACATTAACATACCAAAGCAAAGCATCCTGGGGGAAGCCCTTTTTGTCACCCTAACCTGGGGAGGAATCTCTGGTCTTAGGGACTGTCCTACCAGTGGACTCTCTCTGTGCCTTGTACTGTAGGCTCACCAGCCGCCACAAGCAAGTTCTTGTTTTGGCACACAAGTCTCCCTCCTAAGAGAGTGGTCCCACTTCTAAAAGATAGGAACTCCACTGACTATATCTATTCAGTTGTAAAACCTGAAGATGAGAACAATTCATACAGTTGCACATTTTGTCAGGAACTAATTGTATATTCCTGCTGTTCTCTGAAACCTGGCTTTAAAATGTAACCAAATTTCCATTTTATTTTGCTGTTTATTACTACCCTTGTTGTAGCTATTCTTCAGGCATGTAATTTATTTAATGTCAGCCCTGATAGATATACGATTACTTCTATATTTCCAGCTCTTACATTTGTAGTGATAACTCCTACTTATTATATGTTTCCTTCTTTGAACTAAAGCCACAATTCTCTAAGGAGAGTTGTGCCCCACTCAGCTGCAATCTAGCAATTATAGATGGTACAAGAATGTTATAAATGTGTAAGAAGAGAAAAAAGATACCAGATTTCTAAGGCAGTTTAACTCTCTTACTATTACAGTGATCAAATTCTAAAAAAGCTTATCAGACAAAAATCCATGTCCTAATCATTATGACTCAGCAACATGGCTGTTGCACTCCATGGACAGACAAAAGTGCATCTCAGTTCCCACTGTAAGAGTCATTTTGTTTCAGAGTAAACACCAGAGCCTCTTGATGTGGAGGAATTCATAGACTATTTTTCTCTTCTTTTGGTTAATTTAAGGTTTGAGATGTCAGAGTATGTGTTTAAGAGCAAAAAGCAATCCTTTTATAACTACTGGTGGGAAAGCAATTTGTCAGTGAGCAAAGTGTTGCAATCATGCATTAATCAAGCAGAGTTTGACCAATAAATCATCAGCAGATATAAATGGTATTTGAAAAGTTTCACACTAGATTTAAACTAAGTTGTAAATTGATACCACAAGCAATAAAAGTTCTAATATCAACTCAAAATTAAACAGCAAAAGACTAACAACTTCAGGGACAACAACCAGGAGCAGAAACTTCATTTGATCATAATGCTTCACTGAAAAGCTTTTGTAGTGAAACTGTGTCTGTTTGGAAATCCAAAGGATATGGTTTAGCTCATTTCTCACAGCAAAAGTAAAAGTAGCTGGACCTCAGCTCAATGTTCACTGCAAGATTCCAATTTTTAGAGAAAAATGTATTTAAATAAAAGTCAAATCTAATGAAGTTTCATGGTTTCAATGGAGGGAAAAAATTGACCCTAAATTTCTACAGCAATTCTACAATATATTTCATTTTATTTTAATGGATGACTCTAGAGGTGATTTAAACTCATGCAATACACTAAAGAAAGAATTTCAGACACGATCCATAAATGTTGGAACTGTATTTGTGCCTGCTGTGGTTTACTTTCTGTTTACTGAACATTTACATTTTTAGAGTTTTCCTAAAGAAAGGTTACAATTTTCAGTTCAACGCAAACTGTTACACACGAAGTAAAGAGTACAAGACCTCCCATGATACTCCTTTTTTGGTTTTTTGACTGCAAGTCAATGGTTTCTTTTTGGCCAGAGCAAAAAGAACATAGCCAAAACCCTTTTTAGAGACAGAAAAGTTATACCAAGCCTAAGTTTAGAAATGGAAAGAAAGCCAAAACCATTAGCAGATCACAAAGAAGAAGTTCTTCAAGAGACCTGTGCCCAAGTAACACACAGTAGGAGTCAAGAAAACAAATCACAAGCTCATTTAAAAGGGTTTCAGGTTTTAGACACACACTAAAAAAATGTTTCAAGGCTTCAAAAAAAATTTAGAAAGACCAGAAATGAAAGAGTGGGATTTTCACCCTGTTTAATGACCAAAACTCATCAAACTTCATTATTCTACTCCTTTTCTGATGATTTTTTTTTTTTTTTTTCTTGGGGGGAAAAAGTTTATTTTTTTTTAAAAAAAAATCCAGTT
>VZTI01000778.1:267555-318728 GCA_013397865.1 Struthidea cinerea
TTCTTCTTTTTTTATTATTTTTTTTTTTTTTTTACTGGGGGGAAAAAGTTTATGTCTTTGTAAAAAAAGATCCAGTTGGCAACATGTTAAATAAGCTATTGCATTACTATTTCCTAGAGAAGAATTACTGTAAATACCACTTTAACCTTTTCCCTACTTTTTTGTGTGTTCTTCATATTCTCTGTGTTTCCCCTCACTCACATAGAGCAGTTTGCTTTTCAGCTTACTTCTTCCTGGTCAGCACACAGAAACTAAACTCCCAAGTGGAGTTCAAAATGTCAGGATATAAGCAAAAGCAGAATTTCTTCTCTTATCTGAGACCTACATTTTCCTACGTTTTTTTTTTATTTCCTTGCTTATCCCTTTCAAAAAAAATAGAGTATCTTTATGCACAAACATCTGGTTTGGAAGTATTTTGATACAATCAGAACTAAAACTGGTATTGCCATAAATGGATTAACAAAATAAAAAAACTATTGTTTTTTTCACTTGTGATCTGAAAAACACTGTGGTTTTTCAGATCACAAAGCAGTAGCAAGTAGGTAGTTTTAAAAATATACAATTACATTTTATTAAGAAGTGCAATTTACTTTATCTTTGAACAGAGTGGTATTTTCAATTGTGTAAAGCCTTTTATCTGAGGATTTCAATACACCAATTATAATCTCTACTTTGACATTGAAGTCAGAAAGGCAAAATCGCAAAGCACATCAGCAGCACAGATGAAAACAGAAGCCAAACTTCCTTAGTCACTGTCACTTGATATCACTTAATGCCAACACTGTCATTTTTACAAGACTCTTCGAAGCTACACCAGAGTTTCTGGATTAACTTGAATTTTGCTAGTTTCTGAAAAGTATTCAAGGCTAAATCCCTTCAGACCTGGACAGTCAAATTAATATGCAGTATTAGCTTTGCTTATTCTAAAACTAGTGAAGGACCCCCAGCATGATCTAGCAATCCTATGGGTATTGTTGCACATCCTGTTCCGAAAATCCTGTCATTGTGGAAGAAATGTTCGACCTGGTTAGATTCCGTTTAGAGTGAGTCTGCTCCCATGCTCCAACACCTCACCATCATTTTTGGCTGGAGAGATCTCCAGCCAACTATACCAAACCTGATCGGCAGCAAACTGGTTCTACATCCTCATACAGCAACTGGATTTTCAGATAATGTCAAACAGCAGGTGTCTTCTGAAGAGAAACCCAGCTCTCTGAACAAAGACACCTGTGCTGATCCAAATACCATGAGGAAAGACATAGAGAGGCAGCACCGTTCAACCAGAGACAAAAACCCCTTATTGCAGGGCTGTGCTCATGCCTCAGATCTTGTATTTTCTTCCTGAAGCTGTCACTAGATAAGGTCACCTCGTGGATAGGAGTAAAAGACAGGATAACAATAGCACAAGCAGTAAAAGAACAAGTGGGAAGAACATGTATTTTATTCTTCACCCTAATGACTGAAAAAATCTCTTAATGACTTCATGTCATTAACAGAGGCAATCAAAATTCCAGTGTCCATAAATTAACTTATTCACAACTAAAATTATCTTTATCTAACAAATAAATATTTTAATTCACTTAAGACTCTAATTCCCTTCCTGACTGAAAATTTGCAAGTGAATCTTGCATGATCTGATTTTTTCTAATCCTCTCAACAATTATGTTCCAACAGTTTGGGCTGCTTCTATCAAACCTTTTTTAATCATTAAAATTACTGGATTTGGCTTACGTACTCTTGGATTTGGCTCTTACAAATGTAGGAATATACACTTTTTTCCCTCCTGTGAAAAATTTCAGACTTAGTCCAACAAACTTTACCAAAAATTTGGGTTATATTGCTATATAAAATGAAATTTACCCTAATATTTCTGTTTTCTCACATCTCCTACTTCTAACTAAACTAGCTTCAGCATGCATAGCAATGGGTAAGATTCCTGTAGCCTGAGACAACCAAACCACAGGATTTTGGTGCATATAGCTCTTCTTTTGATCCAGAGAGACTTTCATTTATGTATTCATTTTATAATATTAATCCCTGATATAGCAGCAAAAGTGACAGTGGAATTAAATTTTGTGACTGGAAAATGGTCCTCTGCTTTGAAAATGAGTGTCTAATCTTCACCTAAGCACTTTTTTAATATAACTTCACTTACAGTGCCTCAAAATTTAACTTGCTGTTGGAAACCATTATCCATTCAGTGATCAATTCCACTTGCATCACTCCTCATTTGTGTCAAACAGAATTGACATCATCCAATTAGTCAGCTGGAGGCTGAAGTGTCTTTGTTATTTACTGCTGATCATTTCTTAAAACGCCAATACATCGATAACTATTTTAGTTACAAAAGTGCTGCCAAGGTTTCCTGACCAGAACATGCAATAAGACTTCATTCCCCTCAATAATCTGGTTTGGGGAAGAAAAAAATTAAATTTAAAAAATTAAAAGAAAAATTAATATTGCATAAATATCTATCAAAAAGGTGACAATAAGCCTTTCAGAAAAGCAAGATGAAAACATTTCAAATAAAATTATCACACAGAAAATAATCTGCCTTAACACATGCTCTAACATTTCTTGTGAAAATTATTTCTTTAGTTAGGATTATTTCTTTTAACCCTCTCACATTCCACTCTGGGGACCTGCAAGGAGTTCTTTTAAAAACAGATGGTCTGGAATGAAATTAAGTCAGCCGAGACAAACATTGTATCTGAGAACCATTTACCGGTAACAAAAAAATGAAATAAAAAGGAGTTATGCTACTAAAGAGGGCTAGAAAAGACAGAGCAGGAGGAAGGAAAATGGAAAAGGAATGGGGAGAGAGAAAGGGGGAGAGAGAGAGGGAGAGAAAGTGCTGTTGGCGTCCACGCAATGGGGCGTGTGCACGCTGCCTGCCGGGGAGCCTGCACTGCTCTCGGAGAGGCACGGCTCCACAGGCTCAGCTCCTGCGGCGACGGGCGGCGGACACGAGGTGAGGCGGTGGGCGCTCTGGCAGGAGGTGCAGAGGTCGTGGCGGGGACTGCGGCAGCAGGCTGGATCGGCGAAGCAGGGTTGGACGCAGGTGGCTCAGGCAGGGACGCAGGGATGAAGCAGGAGGGTGGCGGTCAGGGAAACAGGGGAGCAGGACAGGGGTGAAGGCGAGCAAGGAGAGCCAAAAGGCAGGCTGGGGCCAGGGCAAAAAGGACGAAAAACGGGCTAGGGCCAGATCAAAGGAACGAGCGAGACAGCAAGCCTCTCAACGCTGAAGCCAAAGCAAATGACAATACTCAAAGCACGCAAAGCTTGTGGCGCAGTTACCTTTTATGCCTCCTGGCTCCTCCCAAGGTCCACCTGCTGACAGGAGACCATTGGCCCAGTCCAACCTCCCACTGCAGTCCATTGGTAGAGACCTTTCGCCATCTGATCGGAGAACCTCTCTGGAGGGTACAGTGTCTCCTGCCTGTCCCATGTGAGGTGTTACCAGGTGAAGTCCCCCCAGGGACAAGGCTGGCTGCCTCCTGCACGTGGCATATGTGCACCTCTCCTCCACATGCTTCTGACAACCAGTGTTGAGACAAATCAAAACTAAATAAGCTCCTCACAAACCCATTAACTATTTTTCACAGAATTCATAGTTTTGTGTATGTTGCGAATCAGTGTGCATCAAAAATCATGAGCTTTTTAGCCCACATAACTTCCTCTAAGCAGACAGTGTTTCTGATAAGTTCAAGAGGAGCTCTGCCCAGGTGCTGTTCATCAAGACTGAGGCCTAAACAAGCATTTCTAAGATTGCAGTGCAGCTCAAGGAGGGTGGATGTGCAGAATATGCACCACCACAATGTAGCTCTTAAGGAAAGAGAAAATAGCTTCAAGATGCAGAAACTCAGGAACTAATTTTCTTGCATTTGTCTAACTATTATGTGCTTTAAGTGCCAGAAACTATTTATGTCAACTTAATATCTGGAATTGTGGTGATATTCCCTCATTCCAAACCCAGAAAGATGCTATCCAATATAATTTCATATTATAAGCTACTTCCATAACTGTACAAATTGAAAATTTTTTGTTTTGTGTAGTTAGTTAGAAAGAGGAATTATCTGATATTATTTGAATATTTCTGTGTATTACTTTGATTTTACTATGCATTCAGTGTCTTTACATTGTTGAGTTCTGAGAACGTGAGTGTGAGAGCCATCAATTAATTTGCTCTTTGTCTATGCATTATTATTTTGTGTAAGCGTTAGAAGCCATGTGCTGTGACGAGCGACTGAGAACTCTCTGTTGTCTAATTCTGAGAAAAGGATGTTGAGAGGTGTCTTCATTGCTCTCTGCAAGCTTCTTGAGAAGGGGAAGTGGAGGGGGAAGAAGTGCTGAACCCTTTTCCCTGAGATCCAGTGATAAGATATGTAGGAATAGCTCAGAGCTGCATCAGGGGACGTGAAGTCTTACATTAGGAAGCATTTCTTTACTGAGAGGGTTTATGGATCTAAAACAACAGCACGTAAACTTTCAAAGTAATCAGCATGAAAATGCCTGCTCAGCTGCTGCCTGAGTCTAGTGACAGATCAGTGCTAGACAGTGGTGGTCCCTGTCTTTCAAGGAGTCCTTCCCTGGACCTAAATAGAAGTATATGAGTTTATTCAGTGTAGAGCAGTAGAAAGAATGTGCTCTGTACCTGTGGGGGTCAGTGATGTCTTTGTGTAGGGGTGACCCAAAGCATTCCCCTGGGATGCTTTGTTTGCTTGGTATGGTCTGTCCTGGTTTGAATCTCCCAGTTGGCTGCCAGCCTCATCACTCCCCTGGCATTCTCCCATTGGTCCCCATTCCCTAATCCCACCTTTTCCCCTGGCCCCAGGTAAACAGACAGAAGATTTTCAGCTGTTCTTTTCGATCTGCTGTGCGACAGCAGACCACCCCCCCGCAGCACCATAAGCAAGGTTCGCTCTCAGCCGCTTTTCTCTCCCGTCGCCACTGCTGTAGAGGCAGCCTGCAAGTCTCTGCTGCTGCGAGCCTGGCTGCCCCACTCCGCCAAAACGGGGGCACGCCCAAGCCGGCAACGTGGCCGGCCAGAAAGCGAAACTCGCGCAGCTGCATTCCCCGGCTTGGCGCGTCCAGCCGCGCAGCGCGCTTCTTAAAGACACAGTCCATTCTTGGTTTTGACCTGGTGGACTTTGCTCCCCCTGCTGTGGCAGCGAGCCAGAAGCAGCTCCTGCAGAAACATTCTGTACCAGCCCACTACAGCTTTCCCCCTGCGGTCGCGGCTGTGCGGGGCCACGCCCTTTCCTCTCCACCGCGGCTTCGTGAGTGTCCTAAAGCCGCACAGCCACCGCTGTCCTGCAACCCGAGCTGCGAAGACTCTGCCCAGCTGCTGCCTTTCGCCTCAGCTATGACCCCCATGCTGCAAAAAGAACAAAAAAAGGAAGAAAATAGCAGAAGCAAAGCTGCAAAGCCCCAAATATCAAAAGACTGTAAAAGCATAGAAACAAAAGCTGTGAATCCAAGCAGCTTGCACGGGAAGATGGAGCAGACAGAAAGGCAGCCAGAGCAAGCAGAGAAGAAACCAGAAGCCACAGATGACACCTGGAAGCAGCAAAACAAACACAAGCCCTGCACCAGCCCAGCAAACATCTCTGCTGCAGACACAACACCAACTAAAAAGCAGCCAGAGGCGCAGTCAAAATATGAAGCCGCAAACAAGGTCCAGAGACCAGAACTACATACAAAACTCCAAACAGATAAGTCAAAATACCCTTAGTAGCTCCCCAAACTGTAACCCTTCAGTTGCTTTCCCTACAGTTATTATCCCATACCTCCACCCCTCTGCTTTGCCCTTACCACAACCATACTCCCCAATATTCCTATTAAGGTGTTTTATGTTAACTTGTACCTTGTCTTTATTTATTATTTTATCCATCCCCTACCCACAAGTTCCCATATCTCTGCTACCTTTATGCCATTTCCTTTCCCCAAAACTTGGAATAAGAGAAGGGGGGAAAGGAAAGGGCCCCCCCCCACACTTGAAAATGCAAAATTTTAACTCTGTTTGAAACCCTAACAGAAGTAACTGCAAAAGCCTGTGCCTGCACTCACCACCCTGATGTCTCAGCACCCAACACCTGCCATCATGCTGTCCTCTGGATGCTCCTGGTGCCACCAGCAGTGAATGCTTCGATGTTGCCAGAGCCCTGAAAGAACCGTGCTGCTTCAACCTCACCACTGCTTGTGAGAGCACCCATCCAAGCATACAGAAAAGAAAATCCTCTAGAAGACTTAAGGACTTGTTGGGACACTGGGTTGGGGGTGTTTGTGATTGCTGTTGTTGTTTTATGTATGTTTAGGTTGTTGGGATATTGGGTTTTGGGTTCTTTTGATCACTTTTGTTGTTCTGTATAAGTTCAGTTTTTGGGATGTTGGGTTTTGGGATCCCTGGGGGGAGGCCTCTTTGTCTAATACCAAAAAGGAGGAGTTGTGGGGGTCGGTGATGTCTTTGTGTAGGGGCGACCCAAAGCATTCCGCTGGGATGCTTTGTTTGCTTGGTATGGTCTGTCCCGGTTTGAATCTCCCAGTTGGCTGCCAGCCTCATCACTCCCCTGGCATTCTCCCATTGGTCCCCATTCCCTAATCCCACCTTTCCCCCTGGCCCCGGGTAAAACAGGGGCCCTCGTGATCAGGTTTCAGATTTGCTTTGGAGTTCGTCTGTACAGCATGGAATAAACCACCCAGCAGGATGATAAGCAAATCTCCTTACTGCCTCTTTGCTACCTGACTGTATTACTGAATATGCCCCAAGTTCTGTGGGCTAGCGGGAACCCATGGAACCGGGCTAAAACTACAGTAATAGTACCCACATGCAGTCAACAGCCAGAGCAACTAGACATTTACTCTCAGCAGACGCCACGGAACAGTTCATTTTAACCCAAATGTGTTGTGGTGGTTGAGGCCACTGCAGGAGTGACCAAGGAGCCACACAGCCCCAAGACAGTTGAGGTTCATTGGTGGGCTGGCACCGAGGTCTGAGAATACCCCCGTGGTTACGGCGAGATCCCACACTCCCTTGCTTCCCTATGTAGATTATTCTGCTTTGGTTGGCCCGTTGGCCTACCACCCCTTTTACCCCTTATAAGTCCTGTGTTCTAGAAAGTTCTCCCTTGTTTGGTACCCCATTGGTTCTTGGCTCCCTTGCTCCGCCCCTCACTTTCCCCATTGGTTGCTGTTCAGTCACTCCATGTTCTCTCCACCCCTTGGCCCTCAGATGATTGGACCTGATGCTTTGCCCACACCTCGTTCCACCCCCATATAAAACCCTGGACGCCTCAATGTTCTTGGTCCTTTGTCCTTGGATCCCTCCCTGTGAATGAATTCCTCAGAACTCCATACAAAGGACCTCTCCCGCTTCTTCATCTCCAGCAACGCTGAAGGAGCTATCCTATTTTGTGTGTGTGTGGCTGCGCACTCCCACCTGCGCTGTATGTCTGGGCATGTTCTGTGTGCTTGTGTGGCACCACCCGAGTGGTTCCCCTGTGGGACGCTTTTGGGAAGGACATGGCACTCATCCCATCCACCGCATCACCGCGTCGCAAATCTGTGCAAGCAAACTGCAGAAGATTCACTAGTGGCCACATCTGTGTTTAAAAGCAGTAACAAAACAAACCCCAACAAACCACCTTACCTTGTACTTTTTATACCTTTTTCTCACATGGAGACCTAGTTTTTAAGCTACTGAATCTGTGTTGCCATCTTTTTAAATGAAGAAGTAATGGTTTATTTTAAGCACAATAGCCCAACCATATGTTCTCCAATCTGAGAGGGAAGACAGGAACAGTCTGTCAATAAAATTCTTCACTGTGGCCCTCGATTGGACTTGATCTATGAGTTGCATCATTCTTTACAGTGTATCTTTTACAATCCCTTCCAGAGATGTTATGAGCCTACAAAGAGTTGTAAAACTACTGGAAGTTTGGGTAATATTTGTAAAGAAGAAAGAGATATAAATTTTTGTTTAACATGCACTTTTAACACGTACAGCAATTCTGACCCAGCAAAGAAAAGATTTGTTAATCCCTATGGTAATCATAACAGTTCATTTATAAGAACATAAAGGACTCTAAATGTAACACAGAAACACTTTAAATTCCCAATTACATGTTGTGGGTATATAAATCTCAGAATATTTTGATAGCTTGTCAAAAATCACTGAGGATGCAAAATAATGATATCTCCAGTCCAGGTGCCCCCACCCTCATATGTATTGCAGATACAGATTTTCTGCTTGGACGTTATTGTCTAGCTGCCCCTTGATCTTCATTGCAAGCACCATGAAACCTTCATGCAATGACAAGGCAACTATTTGCTCTCCTTCACATGAATCCTAGACTTGTATTTTAAAGCAAAGTCTGTCAACACAACCTATGCATGATGCTTCCAGAATGAGGGCAATGTTGAACTAAGAACATAAGGATGACAACAGAGATTTATTCCACTTGCAGCCTTTTCCAACTATCTGAAACCAGTCAGAATAATTTTAAATCAATAATGATTTGTGAGAGAGTTTAACATTACCCCAAACAAGGCAACCTTTGCTACGGTAGTATATAAATCCTGTTTAATTCTGTCAGAGAAGAGGCAGTCCATTAAAAAGAATAAAAGGTGCAAAATCTATTAAAATATCCTTTGAAAAGATAACACAAACTTTTTTCTTTTTTTTCCCTGACTTTTCATGCAGCTTTTTCACAGCTTCAATATCTTTTTCTCATTAGAAAAAGAGAGCATTCATATGATTTTTTTTTGGTAAAACTTTATTGCAAGTATAGGCCAAATTCTCAGAATAAAGCTTACAGTTACATTCTTTAAAAGTCATACCCATGTGGTTCATGATGAAGAAGATACAGAATTAGTGAATTTGTGAATTAGTGTCAAAAAAGCTAGTTCAACTGACACTGTCGGAGCTGCCTGGTGGCCCACAGCGTCAGGTCTGTGGCCATCCGAGGACCTGAGTGGAGCTAGTCCCACCGCGAGGGGCAAAGCTCTCGAGGCGCAAGATGGTCTGCTAGTGCAAGCAGAGGTAAGAGGCAAGGAGGGGACGCCGGTGTGGTATCCAAGGCAGTTTATTGACCTCAGCGACTCCAGGGACCAAAGCCGCTTGAGCAAGGGGGGGGTGACAAGGGATTTTAAAGGGAGGTGGAAGAAGGGGTGGGACCGATCTCAGGGCCAATAGAAGACGAGAAAGGGAGGGGTTATAGGTGGGGTTACACACAGTTATCCAATGAGAGGAACAAGGGGAGGGGAGAAATTCAAAGGGACCAATGGGGCATCGGGGGGAGAATTTTCTGGAAAGGGCAGGAGAAAGGCGTAGTGTACACAGAGGATTGACAACCACAGCCCGGCACATACAATGCTAAAAGGGGAGGAGAAACAATGAACTGATTGACAAGGTCTTAAGTAGGGTTAAACCAAGTATGGGGGGAAAGGGACACCGCAACATTCAACTGTGCTGTTTAGGTCTTTTTGTAACATTCAGTTGAGTAGTTTTCATACTACACATTAAGTTTAAACTTGGCCTGAACAGTATTTTGCAAGTCTGTGCTTCCCTCTTTCACCCTGAAAAGAAATACTGGACCTACTACTGGATTTCTTCCTACTTGTTTTCCCTTTTGGCTTATTTTTACCAAAGAATAATGGCTTACTACATAGGTGAACTAGACAGAGAAGTAGTTTTTGTCAACCTGTGAGAGATAAGGTGATATTTTGCTGAAGTCAAAAGGTTATTGTTATAGATTATTTGATTTTTGTTGGCCAGTTATGTTACAATGTTCCTGAGCTTATTGAGTTATGTTGGGGCTGAGCTTGGTTACTTGGTTAATGGGTTAATTGATTAATTATACCTATTCTGCGCAATGTACAGGCATAATAGCTCTGTAAGATCACTAGATGGCAATAACAGATATGGGATGGTATAAGGAGAACTTCCTAGAAAGTCTGCACAGGTACCATGACATCACCCCGAGTATGGATTGGTGGATTCAAGGAACTAATGAGATGGGACAATGGACAAATGATTGGTCAGGAATGCACCTTGGAAATGAGCCAATCAGGAATCCCCTAGACAAGCCAATGAAGGAGCAGATTGAAAAACGGACCAATCCAGGTCGAGGAGAGACTATAAGAACTCTACTGGAGCTTTGCACCAGGTCCTCCCTTAGCGACAGACCACCTGTCAGGAGCATCCAGCATAGTGCGCGCTGTTTTCGCTCTGACTTGACATTTAGTCTTGGGCTACTCCTGAGTTCTAGTTTTCTGCTGCTGTTAATAAACCAATTAAAATTGGCAACGGCGTCAGACCATTATTTCTGACAGTTATAAAGTTAAAGAATGAAAGTTGTCAGGTCTATGTGGTGTTGTTTGTGGTTTGGATTTGTTCTGGTTGGTTTGTTGGGTATTGCTGGGAGCTGGGAGAGGGGCGGGGTTGAAGACCTGACTGAGAGGGAGGTGGGATGAGAGGGGAGGGGACAGACAAGTAGGTGGTCAGGAGAGAATGTAAGTTCCAAAGTACCCAGCCAATGGGGAAGGGGACAGGGACCGCCCCGGCCAGGAAGGGGTATTAAATGTAGCCATTTTGTTGGAGGGTGTGTGTGTTCAGCTCTCAGGAGGGACAGGCACCTGGCTCAGATGAATCGTTAGTAATAAACAATATAGGTTTTTTTTTATTTTCAATGGCTTTGTCCCCATTTAATTGTATCTAAAAGTCAGTTCACTTCTAACAAACCCATACTGAAATTATGGGAGGATTACCACTAAACTGAACAAAGGACTTAGCCCTCAATAAATTAAGCCAATCTGCATCAAATTCTTAATTACTTGTGCCACAAAAAGAAATCCAATACACAAGTTTAAAATGTTTCAGAACAGTATTAAAAGCACCTAAACTAATATTCCCTTGAAACGCTACCATATGAGCATTAATCACCATCTGGTTCCTAACTCCAAAATTTAGGCCTAGAAATTAAAAAACAATGTTCTTCAAAAGATATAATGATGACAGAGATTCTACTGACACTGCCCATCTTTTCTTCAATGCCATTAAGAAAACAGGACATTAAAACCTAGCTTTGAGTCACTCCTTTGGCAGGAAGGAATTAAACCTACGTTTCTCAGTGAATTGTAATATCTGAAAGCAACTTTAAGGAAGAACATATCTTATTGCTGGTGTTGGGATTGGGCAAAAGCCAGTACAAAATTCTCTCTGCAACATTCACTAATTCTTGTGGTTACATCTATTTCAAATATCAGAGTGATATAGGTAGAGCTAACTGCTCAGACCAGAACACACTGTGAGTTAAAGTTGCACATACCTTTTTGTGGGTAAAAACCTTCCCTCTGTTGTATACTTTACTTCTTAACATTGCTGTTGGTGTGTGTGTGTCTTACTCCATTGTTTTGTGCTTTTTAGTAAATTGCTATTTCAACCCACAATCTCTCCTTTTTTGTCCCTTACTTACCAGAAGGGTCAGGGGAAGAGGCGTGGCTTATTTGGAGTTTAATTCCCTGATGCTGTTAAAACAAGCACATTGCATCATATTCTGATTACCCATGCAGGGCTATCCTGCTTAAAGAGGAATGAAGAGTCAGGCCTGATACTGTCTCTTAAAAGATCAACCTGAATGCCTTCTATATTAAGTTTCTTCCATTTCAATTGGGCTACTGTACACACTGCTGCTTTGAAAGCAGGGTGTTATTTTTATTCATTCCTTATATTATTTTTTTCTTTTTTTTCTTTTAGTTTTTTTTTTTCAATAAAGACACATGGACTTTTTTTACTCAGGAGATAAGACAAACAGTTCTATAACAGCCCAGAGAGGAGTGTCCTATTTCCAGAGAGTGGCAGGGGTTTGGGCATATTTGTAGCATTCCCTAAGGTCACTTTAGGCAGTGCCCTGCTGATTATACAAGAAATTACACATCCCATTCTAGGTAGCTTTTTTTCCTTGAGTAGGTAGCCTAATCAAAAACTATAGTTTTTATTCTGAATTCTGGTGCTTTAAAACAAAGAATTGCATTGCTCAGCCTTGCAAAGGATGTATCTTCAAAGACTTTACACTCATTTGCATTACAGCTCAAAACTCTTTTAGAACAGACATGCAACAGCAAAAAAGTATTCATTTCTAAGAGTTTGTCAGGAAAGGAGACACAAATATCTCAGGCAACTGAAGCAGGTTGGAACCTAACATGATCTTGAAGTTTTCAGACAGAGAATAAAACTTAAGTTTTGAAAAAATGTACTAGTAAATGAGCACTTTTATTTAGTTGCTTCCTTCATCTCTTCTTGGTAAGCTTTTCAAAACAAGCTATGAGGCATAGAAGCTGTATAGTACACCAAGCTGAATAACCATCTAAAAAGTAAGGGCTTAAATTTAAAAAAACATTGTTTAATTATTAAAAATTATAACTGAGGCACTTTGATTAGAAAAAGGTCTTCTACATTTTCTCAGTTGCCATGTATTAGAGTCAACAATATCTGCAGGGTATAACATTTTCGAAGGATAATGGTCTGTTCTGGTTTTGGCTGGGGTAGAGTTAATTTTCTAGCAGCTAAATGAGGCTATATTTTTGATTTGTGCTGAAAACAGTGTTGGCAATTCAGGGATGTTTTAATTACTTCTGAGCAGTTCTCACACAGCATCAAGGCCTTTTCTGCTCCTCACCCCACCACACCATTGAGTAGGCTGGGTGTATGCAGGGAGATGAGAGGGGATGCAGCCAGGACAGCTGACCCCAACTGACCACAGGCTTATCTCAAACCATGTGCTGTCATGCTCAGAACATAAACCTGAGGGGAAGAAGAAGGAAGAGGGGAACATTCAGAGTGATGGCATTTATACCAAGTCACCGTTACCTGTGATGGGGCCCCTCCTCTCATGGAGATGACTGAACACCTGCATGCCCACGGGTAAGAGGTGAGTGAATTCCTTGTTTTGGTTTGATTGTGTGTGCATGGCTTTTGCTTCCCTTATTAAACTGTCTTTATCTCAATGGAAAAATTTTCTCACTTTTAGCCTTCCACATCTCTACCCCATTTAAGGGATGTGAGCAAGTGGCTGTGAGCTGTGGGCTGTACTTAAACCATGACATTGTCTTTAGATGAAACAAAGATATTTGTTTTCGTAGGAGAATTTTGTTTTCCTGACAGAATTATTTTCCCTTGAATTAATTTTCATACACAGAATTATTATTACTATAGATAACTAATACACTGAGATTTTTACTGAACTGTCTAATCACATACCACATTAAGGTTAGCTGAGGAACATAAAAGAAACACATTTAAAGTAAGAGAGAACTCACTGCCTGTTACTTGACGTCTTAGCTTACGCACGTGTAAGAGTACATACGTGAACCTGAGCAAAGCGAGTGTAAAGTCTACATGAAGCACTGTCAACACCTTCAGCTTACACTGAAAAAGTCTTCATCTCTTTTATAATCAGGTGGCACAAAGTGCTATGGAAATCTAAACCCAGATTTTTAGTATTTCTGTAAGAACTTATGAGATGATTATGGAAATTAAAGAGATGGTTTAAGATTTATGAATTTACTTTTGTATCATTAGCCAATACTTCCTTCAGCTTGCTGTTTCATCTTTTTCACACCGTATCATTCTGTCACAAGCAAGGAAATCTATGCTCAGTGAGTTGCATAAGGCTGGAATCAAAAAAGACCATCAAAGCAAAGCAGTGTCTGAAAACTGAGCTGCCAAATGGCAAGTGACTTGCTTTTCAAAGAGACAATGCAGGAATATGGTTCAATCTTCGGCATAGGTACACTTTATGTAGCAATGTGCAGTGGGGAACAAGTGGCAGCTGAGATCTGGATTTGACCAAAGTAGCTGCAAAACTCCCTTACAGATCAGTGGTCAGGACAAACATCCTCTACCTTTCATATCCTTGTCCAATGAGGCTCATGAATAGAATCCTTCCATAGAGAATCTTATTTGGACCTCAGCTGCAAAACAAATCAGTTCACAGCTACCCATTGGGCTGGCATGTCATGTAAAACCTGAGAAAGGATGAGTGTAATCAGGTGACAGGCAAAAGTCATTGTGTCTATAGCCACTTATTTCCATCACCACCCCTTCCAGTTTACTCAGTTGGGAGAATGAGGACATGCTCACAGCTCTCTGTTTATGTGGCTGTTCACAGGAGCTTGACGACAACAAATATTCATGTCGAAGTTTTTTAAGCTGTAGTAGTTTCCTGTGTCACACACCAAATATTTTGGCATTTGAGGGGATTTAGAACTTGTTAAAAATAGTAAAGCTTCATGAATGCTCTGCTGTCTGAGCAAACCAAGACAGAGCTAGGACATTGTTAAAAGCCTCGCTCAGTCAAGAGCTCCCGCACTGCTAAGGCTTTCTCCCTTAGCTCTGCAGCAAGTGCACAACTAAACCTATAAGCACTGATTGTATTATGCCAGCATTATGCTTGAACTATAGTAGGAATTGAGCAGTGTGTTTTTATTTTTCATGAGCATTTTGTTTTTATTCTAGCCAGTGATTTTTGCACAGTGTTGAATGTTGCCAAGTCTGCATCAGATTACAGTTATGAATTCCTGTGTCTTTGCTAAGTGGGTATGTTCTCTATAAAACTGGTTTTAGGTTGACTTTTCTACTGAAGTAGAAGATGCCTAATTGGATTCTTCTCCCCCTAAATTTATTAACAAGACTTTGGTTTGTGCTGATATTAGTGGGAGAGTAGGTCAGAAAAGCTTTATTTATTAGATTTATTTTATTCCATTTTTAAAAATAATAATCAGGAAACAGAAGCCAGAGACTTGGCAATCTTACTGGTTCACAAGCATTTTATTCAGCAAAATTGATAAAACAAGAGGGTTTCCATTGCTACATCTTCAAATGGACTCACATTTGGCAGCAAACAACCTTTCTGAAGTTCAGGCACTGCATTAAAAAGAGGATTATAAAAGGCATCATTAGAATTGAGGAGAAAAACTGTTACTCAGCATTTAAATTATTGAGCTACATGAGTGGCAGTAAGAAAACACAGACACAAATTAGTACTATTGAAAGTTCCTAAATACCTACTCAGCAGCCTTGAAAAGTGATGTGTGTTTGTATACTGTCATAAAATTGGAAACATTCAAATTAATTCATCATTCTTTCACTACTTGCTCAAAATTTTACTTCCAAAGAATCTTCTCAGTACAAAATTGTGGACATCAAATGTTCTCCTTATTAGTCTGATTACACCCCCATTAGCATTTTTCGGCACTTTTTTCTTTGCTGTGTGCATGTGTAATTTGTCAAAAGCATTCTCACAATTTACAGACCAAACTAACAGCAAGGCACCTTCCACAATTTTTTTATTTTTAATTATCCCATAGAGACTGTGAGTACTGAATACTGTATTTACTCCAAAAATCACTTAGGGCATTCAGTTATTTGATATGGTAGCTTTACAGTACACATAAAACGATAGTCATGTGGTCATCACTACAAGAAAGGAAAGCCCCCATGTGTTACAGATATGGTGAGTTCTATAGATGCTATTGAACACTGATAGGACTTAAATCTAAATATTAGAAGTGAGTAATATTTATCTTGCTTGTTATATCTATGGCAAATAATGTTTTAAACAAAGTTATATTATCATATCTCTCTTAAGTGCTAACTGAAAGAAATGTGGGGATATTGTGAAGATGAAATTGTGGTTTTTATTGACTGTAGTCTCAAAGATAGGAGGTACAGTACAAAACATTCCTTTAAACCCGGGTTTTATTTCCCCTGTCTCCTATCGTCTAAGTCATGCTTTAAACAAAACAAAACAAAACCGCAGTCCAAAAGCCTCAACAAACCAAGCAGCTCATCTTTGAGCCCAAGTTGCATTGAACATGGTAACAGAGATATTGCTATATGGATTTCAGCAGTATTCAGCTATCACATCTACTCACATGAACTGATAAATCCATAATGGATGAAAGACAGCAACAGATTTATGAGTTTATCGGAGTGGAATGGAACCACTGGAAATGCACTTATTAAAAATCTGCAATTTTTCACAAGGACTTGCTTGCCTTACTATATGTGAGAATAAGTTTGATTTCACTCAGAATTACTATAGTTTTAAAAGTGAAACGAGTTTCACCTGCTTCTTCCAGGAGGTCTGCTGACATTTTTAGTGTACCATCTAAGCCGGTGGGGGGGGGAATTTTCCATATTTTGCACAATTAATGTATTTGCTTAGGTCAAAATAATTATATTTAGAAAAATGCCAATTTGGTATAATTTGGACCAAACTATTCACTTCCATATATCAATATCATCAATATCATTACTATAGCTGAAGAAATTGGAGTAACATATCGATTAAGAGGTAAATTTCTTAAACACTTTTTCATTTTGACAAACTCTTCATTCCCTCCTTTGTTGCCTACCCACACTGCAACTGAAAAGACAATGTCAGTGCAATATGAGGCTATTACACTAAACACATACCCAAGATGACAATACAATAGACATACTTCCACTTCCAAGAGAGAAATCTATCTAGTTACAGAATTGCAGGCTTCCACCTGGACCACACTACTGGCTGATCTTGTAAAACTGAATGTAACATGAGATACTTACAATAATTTTAGAACAGTAGCAAATATTTTTTCTGTGGAAGAGAATAAATGCTTCATTTTTTTATGCATAATGTCACACTTGTGCTGAAAGAAATAAAGTTATAGTTTTCTTACTTTTATATAATTCAGTCCTAACCTTGCCAATATTGCTGTAGCAACTTTTTCAGGTTAAAAAAAAAAAAAAAAAAAAAAAAACAAACGAACAAACAAAAAACAACAACAAAAAACCCCACCAAAACCACAGATAAAAACAAGGGCAAGTTTGAAGGGAAGGCTGATCTGAGATTAAAGTCCTGTGCATACTCTGGTACTCAAAACCAGAGCAAAAATATAATAATTTTTGAAACAAAATACACAACATATGTTTAAGTGACAGCTTCTCATTCCCATAATATTGTAAATCTATGTTAATATTGCACCAAAGATATGATTTTAAGTAAAGCAGTGGCATAAAGCAGAGCTCCTCTGCCATTTTTTTCCTGCACACTCTAAGTGGACCAATGCCAGTTAAAAAATTAAGTTTGACTTCCACAGTCAGGGTATGTATCTGTACTTAATTATTTTCTTTATAAAATGCTGTGCTGACATTTCAACTGTCTGACTTGTCACTTCCAGAGAGTAATTCTTCCCAAAGGAGGTCCAGGAAGAAAAAAGGACACATAGAACCAGTGGAAGATAAACATAGAATAATCAACCTTGCTCTTAACTTAAAACTTAATTTATACTAAAAAAATAAGACAACAAAAGAAATGGGGGAGGCAAAAATAGTCCATAACAAACCAGAGTGGTATAACGTCAGTTCATGTTGGCATAGGGGATAAGATACCAAGTTCATATGCCTGGGGTACTAAAATAAGCACTGCAATTGAAAAAACCACAGGATAGCACAGAATTGCAAAAGAGGGAGATTGCATCCACTTGAAGATGAATATAACGAAAAAGGATCTTCATTCATTAGGAGAAAACACTTTCAAACAAAGAGATCAGGTAGTATTTGGGCTTTATGTTACCTGAGAATGCAAAATTTATAAATCTGGAGGCTAAAATATCATTCAAATACTCAATGTAGGTGCTTTAAGAACATGAGACTTAAATCTAGATTGCCTTAAATTTCAATGGCTTAAGCATTTTTCAAAGCTAATTGCTGTCTGGAAGAATCTTATTCATTTCAATGTATCTTATCGTAGGCCTGTGTTTGGTGTGTATAAAACCTTGATTTGCTGAATGACTGGATGAGATAAATCCATGTTAAAAGTCGATTTCTCTTGGATGGCAACTGTCAGCCAGGGAGAAAAGCTCTTCCAGGCAGAGGGAGATTTTCTTGAACGCAATAAGCAATTCTCAAAGCTGAAAAAGCCTCCACTGACAAATGTATCTTCTGTCTCTATACCCTAAAGACATCCAGGAGATATTCCCAGTACTCTTCTGAGCTTGAGAGGTATATGCAGCACATATAAGCATACATGGGGCATATACAGGACAAAACACAGAATCAAAAGATCTCAAAAGCATTATCCAGATTAGCATGAAGATGAGACAACAGGACAGTAATCCAGTCCCTTCTGTGTGCTGGAATCTGTTCTGTTTACAACGTGAGCTGAATGCTTATAGAGAGCAGAACTGTCATCTTCATTGTCATGAAAAACATTCAGATGTCAGAGTAGTCTTTCATTTTATTTATTTTTGCATGGACACTTTGGGATCAGGAGGAAAGTAAGGTGTATTCTTCCTTTTTTCTTTTATTTATTTTGAATCTATTTATTGTTACAAATTTTAATATACTAGATATAATATTCAAATAAAATTTAAAGCAATTTGGTTTAGGTTATAGCGGTTTCTTTTGAAGTTCTTGTCTCTAAACTGTGTTGTGCTTAATTTAGTAACACATAGACTGTGAATACGCTATTGAAAACTGCCATGTGTTCCTTGGCATTCACGCTAAGCTCTGAGAGGAGTTACCTATTTTCTCTGACATGACTGCTCAGTGCAAAACCACAGGTCTGGAGGACACTTGCTCAGTTGTAAGATTAAGTCTTCTGACATCACAAGGAATCACAATCTACATTGCAGTATAATTATTACCTGTTAAAGAAGTTTTGTGTTTCATTCACAGTGCTTTTACCAAAAGATCACTTCAGAATCTCATTCCCCTGAGGATTACAGAAGTCCCGGTCTCAATTTATTCATAGCTTATTTATCCCTCTCAGTGCATTCATAAACATCTGTTATATCTCTTCTTAGCCTTTGTTTGGCTAGTCTAAACAAGCTGTGCCCCTTTACTTTCCAGTAGACTCCTTTTCCCCTCATCAAGTGAGATTGAATTAATTTTTCATGTATAACCAATCTGGCTTTTACATAGGCAGTGTAACATATGCTACACATGAGGTGAAAAATTACTCCAGGACTTGTACAAGCGATGGAGGGGAGCCCTGTCCTCGGGAGACGTTGCCTGACAGCCGACCAGGGGAGAGAAATCTTCCACGACTGGGCTGCAAGCAACCCCGCACTTGCCGGTGAGGCATTTGCCCGGATGCCCGGAGAAAAATGCCCGGGAAATCGGGCTACGGGAGGAGCCTTAGCACATAAAAGCAGTGAACTGCGACACAACCGCGGGCCATTTTCCTTTGGGTTTCGTGGAGGGAGCGGGGTCTCGCCTGCCAGATCAACTTGGCCCCCCTCGCCCCTTCGCCTTTTTCTCTCTGCGGTCCTGCTTCCCTGTCCGCAGCTGTCCTGCCCTGCTTCTCCGCCTCCCCGGGGCAGCTCCTCGCCGCGACAACCCAGTGCTCCAGTGCTTCCCCGACGGAGCAGCCGCACCCGCAGATACAGGAGCGCACCTGTAGCTACAGTACCTTGTTCTTCGGCGACGGAAGCGACACGCAGCCTGCTGCTGTTTGGAAATCGCGCCTAACCCGTCCAGGAGCTACGCAGACTCATCGCAGCTCGCAGCACACACGCTCCGTCTGCGGAGCAGACGCCGACAGAACGCCCCGGGATTCTTGCGGCAATGCTGTCCCTGTCTTCCGTTTCTCCCTCCATCTCTCTTTTCCCCTCTTTGCTCCCTTTTCTATCCCCCTTCCGTCGGAACACTTGATCATCTTTTATCAACAAACAGTTCTCAGATATAATATTGCCACAACTTGTGCTTTATTTTCGTCTGAGAAATCTATCAAAATAATCCTCCCCGACTCCCCCTTTTACAGCAGGATGGGACAAATGGCTTTAATATTTCTACGCCTTTGCGAGAAATATATTATCTGAGATAGCTTGGGACTGCATTTGCCATTTTCTTCTCAGCACTTCAGTGATTCTGCATTTAATTAATGTAGCTATGATTTCTTGTCTGACATTTTTAACTGATGAACTTCCAGCTTCTGGAATAATTTTTTATTAGTCACAAAGAATGGAACTATGTATTTTGTACTCCTTAATTTCATCTCCTTTCTACCTCACTTATCCACAGGCTGCTTACGGTCTTTCTATATCATTCCAGTCCTCAAAAATTCAGTCTCTTTCCTCCTTCATAAAGATTCACTAGGGCACTTCCACTTGCTATTTGTGAAAATGTAAATGAAACCAGTTGTCATGGTCGACTTCTTTATAAACACAAATAACTCTAGCCCAAACCTGGTTCTTACTAGGTTTTTATCTACTCTACAGTTCGTCATTACTTGCACTACATTTACTAATAAATTTCCTAAGCGATGTCATAGTAAATGCTTGCCCAACTAACAGACTAATTTCATGTTTTTAACCTAAAAGATAGGTTATCACTACATTTTACAATCTAGCTATGAAAAATACACTGTACATTACCACATTTTTAATCTATACTTACTTAATTAGAAATTGTTTCCTTATTTGTGTTCAGTTCAAAGTAATGAGATTGCAGTTACCAGACAAACAATAAAATAATGCAAGCTTTTATGTACTTTCAATAAAATTCAGAGACAATTTTTTCTCATTGATTTGAGGAGGGTCAGGCCTGCATTCTAAGTTGCCTCTTTCCTTTTGAATTCTGTCAAATTTCATTTTCACATGTATCAGTCTCATTCTTACTCAATGCTATTTTTATCAATAACATGCTAGTTTTAATACCAATCCTAGAATTCTAGTCTGGATATCAGGTAGAAGAGTATTTTCTTGTTACATAATTATTACCATGGTGTTCTCTTGTGACAAACTGGTTTTTCTAAACACCTGGTTTTTGGCTCACAAGTTTCAGGAGACAGTATTAACATTGTAGGTACTGTGCAAACACATAAACAATCAAAACACAACATTTTCACAGAAGTTTCAAGAAAATTTGTCTTAGTATCCTTTGCTGATAACATACATATTGTTTGAGAAGAAAAAATAATGACTCTACAGTTAAAAAAATAACTGCTTTTTTTCCCTAAATACCAGACTGGAATACAGTTGGAGCTTCTTTTCCTTTTTATGTCTGGCTTTTTCAGCCATTTAGATGTCATAGAGACATCATACTTATGTCTGATTTCAGAAGGACTTTAGGTATTTGGAAGTAAGAGGAATGGCAGTCTTTGGTTTACAATTTACGAAAAATAAATCAAAACTTTATCAACAGATATGTACTCTCCTATTTTCTCTTGATAAAAAAAACCCAAAACAAACATGGCTGAAAATTAAGATAGAAATGACTTAGCTATTATAGTCAAAATTATAAAAGAGTATCACATTTTGTACCTAATATTTTTTTCAGCTCCTTTCAGCACATGAAGCATATGTTTGCTTTTTGTGTGTGCTTTGTTTTGGCAGGGCATGTGAGGGATATCTTTTGTTCCTCCATTCATACATTGCAGGATAGATGTGACTCAATCAAGTGATGAACAGTGCTGAGAATCAAAATGTGCAAGGTGTCCCAAGTTATAAATATTGTTTCAACATATATCCCTGAGCAGTATAGCCATTTTGCAGGGAGGGCTGAGGCTTTACAAATGGCATCAAATCTACTCCCTTTCCTAGATTCCAAGCAACTTTTCTTCCCCTTGTATATGTACTGCAATGCAAACTTGATTTTTTCTTAATCTTTTTAATGTTGAATCAGGAGATACGATGATTTAATCTTTTTAAAAAATAGTAGTTAAAATATGTATCTTCAAAAAGCAAGATGTCTGACTGTATCTAATTGAATTGCTTTCATAATCATTTGCAAACTTCAGCTACACAGCAATGTGTGGATTTGGCTGAAGATTAAATTAATTCCTGTTTACACATACCACATCATTCTCTATCCTTCCCCTGAGGGAAAGCACGGAGAATTTCAGAAGCATGAGCAAGCATGCTAATTTTGACTGCAGTGATGGAGATTTAGTTAATAAATGCCATGTATAACAATAATACTGAGAGAAAGGGCTTCAAGTATCACTCAGAAATCACCTTTTCCTCTCAGCCAGACAAGCAGTTCATCTTGAGTGTCTTCATTTCAGAAACTCTTCTGGGATGTGAGTCAATCTACATAGCCATCTTTTTCCCTCCATAGGCACAGAAAAAAACACAGGTCAAAGCCCTTTGTGAAATCCCTGCCAGTAATGCCAGTGAATTCTCTGACATCCCCTTTTCCAGCAGCTGTGGTTGCTAAGAGATGGAGTATCTGGGAGCACAGTGCCCAAACATTCACATATGTTCCTTGCTTTTGTCATGCCAGGTATCACAGAATTGGAGAAAGGCCTGGGTTGGAAGAAACCTGAAAGATCATCTCATTCCAATATCACTGTGCTGGGCAGGGACACCTTCGATTAGACCAAGTTTCTCAGAGTTCCATCCAACCTGGCCTTGAACAACCCCACAGGTACCACAGTGTCTCTAGGAAACCTGTTGATGGGCCTCATCACACTCACAGTAAAGAGTTTCTTCCTAAAATCAAATCTAAACCTACTCTCTGTCAGTTTTAAGCCATTTCTCCTTGTCCCATCACTACGCGCACTTGTAAAAAGTCTTTCTCCATCTTTCTGGGAGGATGTCTTCAGATTCTGGAAGGCCACAATTACATCCCTCAGAAGTCTTCTGTGTTCCAGGCAGAACAGTCTCTTGCGCCTTTCCTCATAGCAGAGGTGCTCCATTCCTCTGATCACCTTGGTGCCTCCTCTGGACTCGCTCCAACAGCTCCATGTCCTTCCTGTGCTGGGACCCCAGAGCTGGAGGCAGCTCTGCAGGTGGGGGCTCACCAGAGCGGGGCAGAGGGGCAGAATCCCCTCCCTCCCCTGCTGCCCACGGGCTTTGGATGCAGCCCAGGACACACTTGGCTTTCTGGGCTGGGAGTGCCCACGGCCGGCTCATGTCCAGCTCTCACCCCCAGCACCCCCTGGTCCTTCTGGGCAGGGCTGCTCTCGATCTGTTCATCCCCAGCCTGGGTTGGCACCAGGGCTTGTCCTGACCCAGGTGCAGCACCAGCACTTGGCCTTGTTAAACCTCATGGTGTTCCCATGGGCCACTTCTCGAGCTTGTCCAGGGCCCTCTGGATGGCATCCTCAGGAGAGTCAGCTGCACCACTCATCTTGATGTCATGTGAGAACTTGCTAAGAGTGCACTCAACCCCTTCATCTGTGTTATTGATGAAGATACTAAATAATACTGGTCCCAGTACAGACCCCTGAGGGATACCAGTTGTCACTGATGTGCATCAGGACAGAGCCACTGACCACCACCCTCTGGATATAATGTAGGCTTTAAGAGGAATTATGACAACTGATTTTATTCCTATTTATTCAACACCTCAGATCTGTGCCTCTGTAAAAACAATACTCAGAACTTTGGAGTGAAGTGCTCAAACAATAATTCTTTCTCAAAATTTTACAAGCCAAGGAATACAGATGTAGGCTGTAAAAGTAAAATAAACCCAAAGACACGAAGCTATGGAAATCCTTAAATAAACACAAACCTGAATTATGTTTAAAGCAATGTCATAAAGTAATGACACAATTCTCATTAATGCATAATGGTATTTGTGTTCCCAGACTAAATTATACTGGACTTTATATCAAACTAATTTTTTTCTCTCTATGAGGGTAACAATCAAAGGACTTAGCCTATGTGTGACCTATTTCAAGGCTGTCTTTTAGAGTTTGTGAGCAGACTAAGTCAATGTTGGTGAGATGTCCCTTTGTGCAGTTTCTTGGCATGCAGACGGTGGCAGGGAAGAGATTAATATTTCCTGGATGTACAGCTTCAGTTGCAAGGGAACCTTGACAAAAGAGAATTATGCTGTTCTCAACCATGGTGAATGAGGTATCTCTTCTCCAGAGTATACAGAGGATAAGCAGAACAGAGTGTGCTAAAGGTTAGCCCCTCTTTGAAAGAGAGAACCTCCTATAAAAAAAGTCAGAATTTAGCAGTGTTTCATAATCTTCTTGTTAAATTTAATTTAGAAGTCAAAGTGGAGGTACCTTCTTTATCAGTTCATGATTTAGACTACAAAAAGTCTGTGCGACTGTTTTGTGCAGGCTGTGAAAAGTTTGCTGGTAAATGCCTCTTTGTAACATGCAGTGTAACACAGAACATTACATAAATTACTAAATTAAAGGGATATGAAAATAAAATCTGCTGTCTCCTTGAGGAGGAGACAATGTGCTAACCTCATACAAAATACAAAATTCCAGCCCAGCATTCTAAAACCACACAATATATTTTTTCAAGATGGCTGGTAATGTTTCAGAATTCTCAGCAGAGAATGAGTGAAGGAAACTGAAGTACATGGGGGTCAGAGAACTTAGGTACAGGGCATAACAAAACACATATAGATAGATGAGAGTTCTGCATATATGCAGATAACTATTACCTCTAGGGCTGGTGTGCAGTAACATCCAAGGATCCAGACAGTGAAATCTCTTTTCTGATGACTCTCAGATTCCATATTGTCCTGAGGTGATGTTATGAGGCTGCTTTATTCCTTAACCATCTGCTTAATGCCCAAGGACACTGTAGCTTTAAGATGGACCTCGGGGGTGGGGCCAGAGCTGCAGGACCTGGGTGCGGGTCGGTTCAGTGGCTCGGCCCAACGGCTTTGGCTAGAATGGCACTCCGCTGTGCTCTGGAGAGAGGGCACCAGGGGTGCTGCACTGTTTCTTGGTGGTTTTTTTCTTCCCACTAACTGGAAAAAAGGTTTGGGGTTTTTTTGTTTGTTTGTGTGTTTGGTGGTTTGGTTTTGTTTTTTTTTTCCCCTTCCCTCCCCCTGGCCTCCCTGCCTTCCTTCCCTTCTCTCCGGTCCGGGGAGCCTGCGGGGTGGCCCTGGCAAGCCCACGGGGTGTCCCCAGCTGGTCTGAACCTCAGTTCAGAGGGCCAAGCTGTTGAGCGACGGGACGCAGAGGTCCACCAGCTTTGCCTACTGCGAGGAGGAGGACCGGCGCCGGAGGGTGGACAGGTTTTTTTCCCATCTGCCCTGCTCCAGGCTGCTGTGTGGACTCCCCCTTCCCGGAGACTGGGGGGACCAGTTGCCAGCCCATGTGTTTCTCCCTTCTCCGGGCATTTGTTGTATTTTGAGTTTTTTTCTGTTCTGACCTGTTTTGTTTTGTGTTACTAAACAGTTTGGTTTTTTTCCACTTTCACCTGCTGTAATCAATTTGTCTGATAGGGGGAGGAAAGGGGGAGGCCCTTTCCCTTTGGAGGAGGCACTCATTCTGGAGCGTTTCCTCCTAAAATTTTGTCTCCAAAAACTGAGACAAAAATGTGGCGCCCAATATAAGGCACGTGAAAGTGAAAAAACCCCCAAGATTCTGGTTTGACTCACTTTGTATTGAGGTACAGCAGTAAGAAATCACCATGCTATTTGATTTAATAATCTTTTTCTGGAACCTAGCCATAAGTAGATGTCCACAGCTATTTGCAGTTGGGTCCCTGGCTTACACTTTTTATAAGTCAGGAATAAGAATCAGGACTGCCATTTTAATATACCTGGTGTTAGTGATTTCTCGAAGTTCAACTGAAGTAACGGAAAACCAACTTCTCTCCTGGTGGCACGGCTGCATGAATTGAAGGATGGTAATGGTCAGAGAGGGAGTTCCACCAGACGGGAAGTAGCTTGATTTTCAAATGATAACCAGAATTACAGGGGCCCTGCCTCTAGCTAGGTAAAGGCCAGGGAAAATCACGTCTTTTGGACAGTGTGGGTTCGATGGCCTGGCACATCAGAATCACAAAAATATGAAGCCATGTCAGGAATGAGACCACACTCAATTTGAATTTTAAAATCTGATTTATTATACCACACGGCCAGATTCCCTAATCCAAAAAAATTTATCCAGGTTTGCAACAATCAAAGACCCTTAGAGCCAATACAGCAATAGACCCAATGCAAAGACCCACAGTGCTGCATTCTGCTTGGGCTAGTCCCGAGCAAGGTTTCTTAAAAAGCAGGCCTGATACCCATAGCACCAGGCTTTGCCCAGGCTAACCCCGAGCAAAAAGAGCAGTCTTTGGTCTGTGACAGGGGGTTTATACCCCTTTGGCCCCTCCCATCACTGCCCACTGTCCCGCCTCCAAGGTAGGAGGTGATTGGTTCAGTCCTTTCAAAATCCAAATAATTGGCTCTTGATTAGGGCACGATGTAAGGTCTTTTATCCAATGGCTCGCTTGCTGGTAGGAGTGCAGTTTCTTGGTGATGTCATCTGGATTGTTGGCGGGAGAATCTCACATTAGAATTCATGGTTTCCATGGAGCTCGGTGACAGGTTCTCAGCTCGCCTCCTAAATATAGCTCCTTGGCAACGTGTGAGGGTTTTTCCTTTCTGCAACACAACTTAACTCGAACATTAATTCAAGAGATATTACAAGGTTTTGTAATATAGTCTAAACCTCTGGACTTCGACTAAAACATCAAAGTAACACTTAGCCTTTAAGTATTTATACTAGTGAAGAATATAAACTATAAACTCTCTTAATTTTAGGGGTTACTTAACGACTCAGTCATGTACTAATAACATTGATAACTTCAAACTAATTACTCGTTATCTTGTGGATGTGAAAGCAGCTCTTTACTTTATTTATGACAGCCGTGGTTGACACAGGCTCACAGTGCACCTTGATCCCATCGAGACGCATGGGGGGCAGAACTGGTTTCTGTTTCTGGAGTGACAGGGGGATCGCAGCAGTTGACCTTGCTGGAAGCCGACATGAGCCTAACTGGAAAAGAGGGGAAGAAACATCCCATTGTGACTGGCCCAGAGGCCCCGTGCATTCTGGGCGTAGACTTCCTCCACAGCACGTATTTCAAAGACCAGAAGTGACTCAGGCGGGCCTTTGGAATAGCTGCTGTGGAGGCAGAGGGCATTCAGCAATTGAACACCTTGCCTGAGCTGTCAGAGAATCCTTCTGCAGTTGGCCTCCCGAAGGTGGAAAAGCAGCAAGTGCCAATTGCCACCTCGACAGTGCAGCACCGGCAGTACTGGACAAATAGAGATGCTGTGATTTCCATCCACATGATGATTCCTGAGCTGGAGAGCCAAGGGGTGGTCAGCAAGACCCACTCACCCTTCAACAGCCCCATTTGGCCTGTATGAAAGTCTGAAAGGGAATGGAGATTGACAGTGGACTATCGTGGCTTGAATGAAGTAACTCCACCACTGAGCACTGCCGTGCCAGACATGCTGGAGCTCCAGTACGAGCTGGAGTCCAAAGCAGGAAAGTGGTATGCCACTGTTGCGTTTTTCTCCATTCCTCTGGTAGCAGAGTGCAGGCCCCAGTTTGCCTTCACCTGGAGGGGCATACAGTACACCTGGAACCGACTGCCCCAGGGGTGGAAGCACAGTCCCACCATCTCCCATGGACTGATCCAGACTGCACTGGAAAAGGGTGAGGCTCCAGAACATCTCCAGTACATTGATGACATCATTGTGTGGGGGAACACAGCATCGGAGGTATCTGGGAAAGGACAGAAGATCATCCAGATTCTCCTGGAAGCCGGTTTTGCCATCAAGAAGAGCAAAGTCAAGGGACCTGCTTGAGAGATCCAATTCGTTGGGGTGAAGTGGCAAGACGGACATTAGATTCCCACTGAGGTCATCAATAACATCACTGCGATGTTTCCAGTGACCAACAAGAAGGAAACACAACCTTTCCTAGGTGCCTAGGTTTTGGAGAGTGCACGTTCCTGAATACAGTCAAATTGTGAGCCCTCTCTACCTGGTTACCCGCAAGAAGAACGATTTCCACTGGGGCCCTGAACAGCAGCAAGCCTTCGCCCAGATCAAGCAGGAAATCACTCATGCAGTAGCCCTTGGCCCAGTCAGGACAGGACCAGAGCTGATAAACGTGCTCTACTCTGCAGCAGGGAGCCATGGTCTGTCCTGGAGCCTTTGGCAGAAGGTGCCTGGGGACTCGGGGTCAACCACTGGGATTCTGGAGCTGAAGTTACAGAGGCTCCGAACACAACTACACCCCGACAGAGAAGGAAATCCTGGCAGCCTATGAAGGAATCCAAGCCACCTCAGACATCATTGGCACTGAAGCACAACTCCTCCTGGCACCCCGACTACCAGTGCTGGGGTGGATGTTTAAAGGAAAAGTTCTCTCTATCCACCATGCCACCAATGCCACATGGAGCAAATGGATTGCCCTCACAACACAACGCACTTGTATTGGAAACCCGAATCGCCCTGGGATTTTGGAAATAATCACAAATTGGCCTGAAGGTGAAAGCTTTGGTCTTACTGATGAAGAGGAGCAAGGACAAGTGACACGTGCTGAGGAAGCTCCACCATACAACCAACTGCCGGTGGAAGAAACACGCTACACTCTTTTCATTGACGGTTCCTGTTGCAACGTAGGGATGAACCAGAAGTGGAAAGCAGCTGTACAGAGCCCCACATGACAAGCTGTGGAAGCCACTGAGGGAGAAGGTGGACTGAGCCAACTTGCTGAACTCAAAGCTATCCAGTTGGTTCTAGACATTGCTGAAAGAGAGAAGTGGCCAAAGCTATACCTTGACAACGATTCGTGGATGGTAGCCAATGCTCTGTGGGGGTGGCTGGAAAGGTGGAAAAAGGCTAATTGGCAGCATAGGGGAAAACCAATCTGGGCTGCTGAGGAGTGGAAAGACATTGCCACTTGGGTAGAGAAGCTACATGTGAAAGTCTATCATGTAGATGCCCATGTCCCCAAGAGTAGGGCTAATGAGGAGCACCAAAACAACGAGCAGGTAGATCAGGCTGCAAAGATAGAGGTGTCAAAGATAGATTTGGATTGGCAACACAAGGGAGAGTTGTTCCTAGCTTGATGGGCTCATGATGCCTCAGGTCATCAAGGCAGAGATGCCACCTATAGGTGGGCATGAGACCGAGTGGTGGATCTAACCACAGACAGCATCTCCCAGGTGATCCATGACTGTGAGATGTGCACTGCAGTCAAACAGGCCAAGCAGGTGAAGCCCCTATGGTATGGTGGGCGGTGGTCCAGTATGGGGAGGCCTGGCAGGCTGATTACATCACACTGCCTCAAACCTGCCACGGCAAGCGTTACATTCTCACAATGGTAAAGGCCACCACTGGATGGCTCATGCTACTGCCTGTAACACCATCCTGGGCCTTGAAAAGCAGATCCTTTGGAGGCATGGTACCCCTGAGAGAATCAAGTCCCAACAACGGGACTCATTTCAGGGACAGCCTTATAAACACCTGGGCTAAGGAAAATGGTATTGAATGGGTGTACCATACCCCTTACCATGCGCCAGCTGCTGGCAAAGTGGAAAGGTGCAATGGATTGTTAAAAACCACCTTGAAGGCACTGGCTGGGGGATCTTTCAAAAACTGGGAGCAGCATTTAGCACAGCATCTGGCTAGTTAACACCCGAGGCTCCACCAGCCGAGCTGGCCCTGCCCAATCCAAACCTCTGCATACAGTAGATGGAGACAAGGTCCCCGAAGTGTATGTCAGGGGACTTTTGGGAAAAACTGTCTGAATTACTTCTGCATGGAGTAAAGACAAACCCATCCGTGGGGTTGTCTTTGCTCAGGGGCCAGGTTGCACATGGTGGATAATGCAGAAGGTTGGAGAAATACACTGTGTACTGCAGGGAGATTTGATGGTGGGTGAGAACCGCTTGTAATGTTGGAATGCCTGTAGATGTTTGTTGAATGTCGCTGCCACTGTTTGTATATAGCTGTATATATATGTGTAAGTGTGTGTATTTAGAGTTGAAATGTATTAATTTGGGTATTGAGCAGATGGTATGGAATAAGGGGTGGAATGTCCTGGGGTGATGTTATGAGGCTGCTTTATTCCTTAATCATCTGCTTAATGCCCAAGGACACTGTATCTTTAAGATGGACCTGGGGGCGGGGCCAGAGCCATGGGACCCAGGTGCAGGTCGGTTCAGTGGCTCGGCCCAATGCCTCTGGCTAGAATGGCCTCTGCCATGCTCTGCAGGGAGGGCACCGGGGGCGCTGCACTGCTTCTTGGTGGTTTTTTTGTTCCTGCTAGCTGGAAAAAAGATTTGTGGGTTTTTTGTTTGTTTGTTTGTTTTTTTCCTTCCCTCCCCCTGGCCTCCCTGCCTGCCTTTCCTTCTCTCCAGTCCAGGAAGCCTGCAGGGATGCCCTGGCTGGTCTGAACCTCAGGGAGGGCCAAGCCGTTGAGCAAGGGGACGCAGAAGTCCGCCAGCTTCATCTGCTGCTGCAGCGCTGGAGAGGCAGCGGGTTTTCTTTTCTCCATCAGTTTTTGCCTGCTGTGGGGAGGAGGACCAGTGCCACAGAGTCGACAGGTTTTTTTTCCCATGAGCCCTGCTCCAGGCTGCTGTGTGGACTCCCCTTCTCCTTCCTGGAGACTGGGGGGACCAGATGCCAGCCCATGTGTTTTTTCCTTCTCCAGGCATTTGTTGTATTTTGAGTTTTTTTCTGTTCTGACCTATTTTGTTGTGTGTTAATAAACAGTTTGGTTTTTTTCCACTTTCACCTGCTGTTATCAATTTGTCTCATAGGCAGAGGAAAGGGGGAGGCCCTTTCCCTTTGGAGGAGGCACTCGTTCCGGAGTGTTTCCTCCTAAAATTTTGTCTCCAAAAACTGAGACACTGACGATGCCCTTTGCTATGTATGAATAAAACTACACATGGTTCCACATCCAGTAGCTCAGCAGGACAAAGACTGAGCAAAGATTGACAAGGACTAAACAATAACCAATGGGGGCAGTAAACACAGTACCAGAATGATTTTATTAATGCAGTTAAGACACACAAGGTAACTCAATGACTCACATGGAATTAGCAATGGCTCTGCCACACATGGCACCTAAACTCTTCCACATGGTGTGCTGTGCCTGAGTTATCTCAGTGGGCTTTGATCTTCTAAACTCTCATTCTGCCTCACATGCTTATTGTTTTCTGTCAGCACTTGTTCCCTACTTCTGTTAGCTCTGGTACTCTGCAGTGCAGGCTGGCTATGTAAAAATCTGATTAGGTTATCCCTTTTAAAGAGGAAGAATACAGGGAAGAAGAGCAAAGAGACTTCGGGAGTTTGGGTTCTCAATATTCATAACACATGCTCAGTCCTTGTACTGGGTGTCCATGCCCCGCCTCTGGCAGCAGGGGCCTGCAGTGGTGGCTCCTGTAAGGAGACCAGGACTGCCCCTGTTCCCGACACAGCTGGCTCCTGCCCAGTCCAATGGACCCGTCACAGGGCAAAGCTGAGCCCTTCAGTCAGGATGGTGGCACCTCTGGGAAAGTGTATTTATGAAATAACAAAAAAATTGCACATCAGAGAGAGAAGGGAGGAGTGGAGGAAAGTGAAAGAAACTACCATAAGGACACTAAGTCAGAGAAGGAGGGGGAAGAGGTGCTGCAGGTGCTAATAAAGAGATTTCCTCATGGCCTATGGGGAGAATCATGCAAGAGCAGAGATCCATCATTGCAGACACTGGACGACCCACTTAGAAGCATTATCCTGAAGAACCACAGCTCATGGGAAGGACTCCAACTGGAGCAGGGCAAAGCATGAGGAGGAAAGGACAAGCAGGAAGGAGCTGTTCTGGACTGACACCAAACCCCATCCCTCTGCAACAGGGATGAGAGGGCAAAGTAGCGAATGAAGGAGCAACAATGAACTTGGGCAGAAGGAGAAGAGGGAGGTGTATTAGATGTTTCTCTTTGCTTCTCACCATCCAACTGTACTTTAGTTGCCACAAAAATTAATTTTCTTCAAGTCATGCCCAGTTTTCCCAGGACAGTAACTGGTAAGTGATCTCCTTGTCTTTATTTTGACACACAAGTGTTTTCTCCTTTTTTTTTTTTTTTTGTCCCATTTCCTATTGAGGTAGGGGAATGAGAGAGTGGCTGGGTGAGGCCTGGAAGTCAGCCAAGTCAGCTCACCACAGTCCCTCAACTCTTAAACCTCTATTGTGTGAACAGACGACAAGTCAGTAATATCAGTAAGAAAATTTAATATTTGGGGGACAAAACTTCCTGGATCATACAAGTAGAAGCAGAGGCTGTTTGTTCTTTCAGGAATCAAATCACCATGAATTCTAGCAAGACTGAATTTTGCTGTGCTGTCTTGGTTACATTATCTCACCAGTTCTGCTGAAAACTCAAAGTTAATAAAATCCAGGTGTTCCTGACTATACAATATTTAAACTTTAAACAGGTTCTAAGTACTTCAAGCTCAATCAGAAAAAGATAACCACACATTTCATGTAGACTACCTGAGTTATTAAAATATGTTGTTCAAATCCAAAGCATTTAAAATAAATCTAAACCGGTTTTTTTTGTTTGTTTTTTTTTTTTCCTTTTACTAATCAAAAGAAAATTTTTGGCTTCTTTACAATTGGTGGTTTTCTCATTTCTTGTATTATGCCAACAGAATAACATCCAGAAAAAATCTCATATACAAAATTTCCCAAAAAGTTGTGCCACACAAATATATGGACATAGTTCACTAGTCTGTTGGACTAAACATATTTGTCTCTGCAGTCAAAATAGTAACTTTAATTTAAAGTAATAATCAGAGTAACAGAACCATTTCCTGAATGAGCCATTAATGTAAATAGAAATTAAACCTTTCGGTGGTGGTGGTTTTGACTTTGCGTAAGTACTTTCTGGTCCATGGAATACACACATAATGAGGTAGACACAGACACAGACACAGACATAGACATAGACTCAGACAAACAGATTTGCCTTGTATTGAGTATTCTAAACTATTCTTTAAACTAAACTGAGATAACTTCTACCTGAGAAATTTGAGGATGAATACACTAAGTTTAATTTAATCTGCTAATTGGCACTGGCTGCCCATAAAAAGAGATTTATGACTGCTAAGTTTGTTCCTTACCAAACACTATGTTACCATGAACGTTTCCTCTGGGAAAAAAAAAAAAAAAAAACAGGAAGACAGAATAAACAATAACTCATTAAAGAGGATTTAGTCTTTCAAACATTAAGGGCTAGGAAGATTGTCTTTCCTGGTGGATTTATTTACATTTGTCCTGTTGCCCTATGGATTATGTGTCCAGACCAGGAAAATTTGCCGAGCCTGGAGACCACTGTGGAGCACACCCTCCTCTGGCTGGAGTAAGCACTCAGAGTATCAGATCAGTGGAGCAGAGGGACCTGGGACTGGGAAGCACTCTTGGGTCCACAGCTCAGACCTGGGTCGGTGAATCCCTGCCGGTCTGCACTCTGCAGCAGCTGATCCCAAGCATCTGCCATGGTGGAAACAAGGCTGTAACATGAAAACTTACAGCTGGTAAATATTTTGACTTTGTAAAACCAAGGCTATTAGTGCATGCTTTTCCTACTTGTTTCTAATATCTGTGTTGTAGGCAGGAAATCCGAATATTGGCTTTTTCGTATTTGAGAAAAAGTTGTTAATGAGTTCACTGCTGTGGTTAGGATTATTAAGGACATTCACTGTTGTATGTAAAATTGTTCATGGTTATATGTGGAGTTGCGAGATAGTTCATTGGGCCTTGGTATTGTACAACAGCTGTTAATTGGTTGTTATTGCTTGCAGTTGCAGTTGGGTATAATGGGGAGACTGTAAAATCTCCTAAAAGGCATGCTGTAATATTGCTCTGAGGGGGGTGGAACAAGGATCTGATTAACATAAGGGCACGAACTGAAAGACCTCATTGGGCAGCCCACGAGCCAATAGAAAGACCCTAGACACAGATGAACCAAATACCACAGCCCTGAGAGGCAGAGGTAGGGAGGGGCCATGGGGAGGGGTTACATACTGAATGTAACCTCCCTAGCTGGGGGGTGTGCCTCTGACTGCCCCTGTCCCTGGTCACGCACCCAGCGCTGTGCGCTTCGCTTTGTGTCTGGCAGACCGCCAGTCGAGGTCTCCTATTGTCATTATAATCTTGATCGTTAATAGTAAACATTTTTAAATTTTTCAATTGTGAGTTGCGTTTCTCACAGTCTGTGTGGTAAATATTGTGTAATGTTGTGCGTTGTAACATGATTTGACATCATTATTTGAATTTTGATACAGTAGTTACTTGTGTTACCTTTCAAGACAGAACTTTTTCATTTCCATATGCAGTATATATGATTTTGTAAGCTTTCAGAGATTAAACTAACACATTTGCTTTTTATTCCTTATAGATAAACTTGCCTTCTTCTCTTCACTAGCTTCTCTGTTCCTAAGAGGAAGATGCTGGCATGGCAAATCAAAGCAACAGTCAGCATCTAGGAAGCTATTTCATGTCAGAAGAAATGAGAGACTGGGAACTTAGGTCACTGTTTTTTCAGTGACATTATATCTGGGATTCCTTAATACAGTCTTGATTAACTCACCTGTTATTTAACTGATTAAGAAAATCAATAGTAAAAGCCACTATCTAGGCTGCAAGCAAATACATGCTCAGAAATTGAAGTTCAATAAAATGGCTCTTGAATTAACATTAATCTTTAAAAAATGGCTACTTGCTGTATGTACAGAAGCCTGCTCTTGTGCTTATCGGTAATGAGAGTCCTAAGCCATTCTATTTTTCCAGACCAGAGCAGCTGTACTAGGACTACAGAGAGTCATGAAAATAGGATTGTAGTATTGCAGTTGCTCCACAGCAAGTCACAGTATTTCCTGCACTCCTATACTATGGTTATTAAAAGAGCAATGACTGTAATGGGTTACACCTGTAGCTTCATCTGTTCTCAGAGCTTGACGAAGCATCTATTTTATGGCTAGTTTCAAGAAAGACAGTCAAAGTTTTGTAAATCTCTTGCAGGTCTTTAGACCAGTCAGGTACATACTGCCTCTGAACAAAACTGTGGAAATTTCTTAGGAAGTCAAGAAGTGGCATGGCCACAGAATGATTCATCTCATCAGCTCACACAATTTAAAATTTTTTAACTTACCTGTCCACCTCACTGCATTTCTCATGTGCCTTAAAATCAGTGCACAGAAACACAGGTCAACCAAAATAAAGCTGGTCATGATTTTCCAGTTTTCAGGTCAGCCTAGGAACTTGTTTATGAAGGAAATTTGCATTTGAATATTTAACCTCTTTCAGTGGCAGTAACTCTTCTTAGAAGCAACTTTAATAATAACAAGTTGTTCTAGAGCTTGCTCCCCACCAAAACCATGTACACTGCTAGGTTTCTCTTGAGTCTGGAGCACTGCTGTCAAAATCAAAGTGACCTTTACTACAATCTTGTAATTGTAAAAGTAAAGAAAGAAAAAACCATGACTGGAAAACTACTCTGCTGTAAAAAAATTATCAAAGAAATGCAGTGATATCTGTACTGAACACTGTCTCATGATAAATCATAAAAAAGGGCACTTTTTGATTTGAAAATTTAAAATTTTAATTCCTTGGTAAGGTAATATATATGGTCCAGTCAAGTAAGTTTCGTGTCGACCATGGGTCCATATTTTCCCACATTAGGAAAACAATTTTAGTGGTTGATAGTTGTATAAGCACATTCAGAGGCGTAAAGGAAATAGGTTCACTTAGAAATCTGAGTCCAGATTAGAACCTCCACTATCAGTGAACAGAAAATTTTTTGCTTGATTTGCTTATTCATATTGATGAAACATTGTGGAACTGATATTGACAGAGTAATTTTAATGTCGATCATATTCCTTTGTAGAGTTCCAGCTGCTACTCTTTGACACTCGTGTGCAAGTACATGTGTGTTGCTGAAGGAATATGCTGAAATCCAAGAGCTAAGAATACCACCTATGTGCAAGTAAGCTGACAGGAGCCAGAAAATAAGGACAGAGTTTGCTGCTAGCTTCAGAATAGTGGAAGAAAAAAAATACTGGCAATTCATGCCCATTCAGAGTTATGCTGTGAAAAGGGTCTAATAAGTAGGTGAAGTAACTATGACCTGGAAAAAAAATATAGAATGTTCTTGGATATATATTGATACTGATTGTGCTGATTTACACCCAGCAAAAGTACAAACATACACCATCTGGAGTCACTAGACATGAAACTGTCAAATCATTCATGTGTTACGCCACTGTCAGCTCCCTAGAATAACCACTGTCATAGTACAAACTGTTATACTTAGGCCACTTCACCTCCAATTTACTTCAGAACACTTTTGATGATAAAAATTGCAATTGCAATTATTTCACATAGTGCTTAAAAGAATTATTCTGAAGGGAGGAAAGAAATAAAAGCTTTAAAATACAATAATGGATTTTGTCCCCTTACTGCGGAAGCCTTGTCAGCTTAAAGACAACTTGCAAGCTCGTGGGAAGTTTTTTTCCTATGCTTGATAACATATGACACAACTAATAGTTGACTGCAGATTTTTCAAATGACTGAATGGAATTATTTGTGGTAGGATATTTATGTGATTATAGGGGGAACCAGGAAAGATATCTTTTCTTCTTTTAACAACTGTATGAACAGAAGAGAGTGTTCTGTGTTCTCATACAACCATGCTGCTCATGCAAACAGAAAAAGTTCGCAGGCTGAATGAAAAGTGAACTGACTTGTATTTATGAACATCATTATTTACACAGCTGCAAATTACATTACAGCACCAAAATGGTTGTATAAACAAAGTCACAGAATAACCCAACTAAGTTTACTGTTGTATGAAAATAGCAAGACTTACTGATGTCAATGATTAACTTTTTTTTTTAGTGAATGCTTTCAAATATAATACTGATCATAAATGTTTTTTTTTTATACTGCTACTCTTCAAAATTCACTAACAGTGGTCTGTGATGTGTTAAAAGATTATTTTAGAAAAAAATAAGTATTTCACTCATCTGTTAATGTTTTCTCTGTTAAAGACACAGAAATTTACTTTTAATAATGATAATTTGAAAAATATATCATTGGCTAAATAGCACCTCACCTGTAGAACTAATATTCCCAAATAAAAACAAGAGCTATAGAAAGATTAATAGACAGAATACCTTGAAGAGCTCAAGAGTATGTTAAGCTTTACCAAACATACTGGGCTCTGGGTAAACAGGGAGGGGAAACAGAAGGGGAGGAGTGAAGCAGGGGAAGGAAAGAAACTCAGCAGACTGTAGAAAGGCCCATGTGTTAAAAAGAAGATTACATGGAAAAGTTGAAAATTTGAAGTCAAAGTACAAAGGTTACACTGCTGTGTTTATGCCAATAATTCTGAAGGCAGTCATAGGGAATAATCTATTTTCCTTGTTCTATGCAGAAAAGGGACATTTGTTGTCATGAAAGACTTATAGTTCTCTTAAGAACCAGGTGCACAAACTGCAGACACTCAGCTGAAATGCTAACAGACTTTTCTCAGTGGAGAGTGCCAAGTTTAACAGGAAGAAACAAAAAGAAGGAATGCATTATGTGATTTATTTTTTTCCCCTACCTTTCTGGGACACAGAGTTTTGAAGATACAGCTGTGTGAAAATGTTCCTCAAGACAGCTTTGCAATAGTGACAAGAATTTCAAAACTGAGGAAAAAACCCCACTGATTTTCCATTCCCTGTGGTGCTGATGTTAGAATACAAACAGTTCCATTCTGAATTATACACGTAGCTCACCAAGTGCCATATCCTGTGCCAGATGATTAGCTTGGGTCCCTTTACTGAAGGTATAAAAACTCTGTACAAAGTTAATTTGCTAGAATATCCATCTAAAGAAGGTTCCACCCCCTACATGAAGAAGAGAAAATTTACTTGCTTCCCTAACTGTGGGACTTTATTCCACCTGAAAGCCCCATTTTTTAGGTCGATTTATTCTAACATTACTTTCAGAGTTAAATAGTATTAATTAAGTAACAGCATTGCTAAAAAACTGTATTCATTCCTTCTTTTTGAAACTGCTTCCTTTCAATTACATTAATGATTATCATGCTATTACATAATAAGAGAGAAAGAAGGATATAGTTTCCCAGCTCTTTTACAGCCATTATTTTTGGCAGGTTTTCTGTCCTTTAGGGATTGGGATTTGATTCTCAAGAGGCAAAGAATCCCCTTTTTCACTTCTTTTAATTAATATTTCTCCACTACCCCCATGATTTTATCTGACCTTAATTTCACGACATCTAGAATATCTGTTTTCAAATGTAGTGCTATAGATCAGACTCCAGATAATGGCAAGAAATTTATTTACATAATTACATTATTTAAAATTTTCAGTATTTTTGTTCTGTCCCTAACAGGTGTTGTCCTAACATAAAAGTTCCTGAACTTTGAGGAATATGTGCATGATAAAAAGTGTAAATTAATGCATTATTAGAGACAACCAAGTAGTATTATTTGCCATAATCAGGAGTGGCAGGTTCACATACAATGGATTTTCTGCTGCAAGAATACTAAATGTAGCACCCATGTGTTCATTGGCTTGGTGTTTCTTATTAAAAATAATGCGTCATGTATAATAAGGAAGAATCATACACATCATGGGTTTAAGATACATCGGCACGATAAGCAAGTTTGATGGGGAAAAAAATCCAACCATTCTAATTACTAAAATCATAATATAAGTAACCACAATAGTTTAGAGTTGCAGATACAGAACACTTTCCAAGAGAAGTTCTAGTTCATAAAAAATATGTTTTTTCATTTGCATCATTAATCAAAGGATTGAAAGGCAAAAGGAGAAAGCCGGTTTTCTACTGTACTTAATCTAGTAACTCTGTATTTTTTCTCTCTTTTCTTCTTCTCTTACTCCTCTTATTACAGATCTTATTTCCTAATAGTCCGCTATTAGGTCAGTCAGAAAGAGAGAAAATTCATACTACTTATTTCATCTGACTTCTATGGATCTGTTATTCTTCAGGTTTCTGTGATAGTTCTTAACCTGCATTTTCATCAGGCTTATTATTACAAAACTTGAACTTTTTGAATTAATGTCCCCCTATTTTCTGTTCTCTTGAAGGCAAATTTTAGTAGGATTTACATGAAAGTGATCATATAATTTCTGACTGTATAATAATGGGGGAATTTAATTTGTGCCAACATGAACTCTGGGAATTATAGTTGGCACTTTCCGTAGTTTTTCGTATTGTATTGGGTTTATGTGACTAGGATTTGGTAGCAGGGGGTGGGTTACAGGGGTAGCTTTTGTGAGAAGCTGGTAGAATCTTCTCCCGTGTTCAGCAGAGACAGTGACAGCCACCTCCAAAGTGGACCTGCTACTGGCCACGGCTGAGCCTACCCATCAGACAAGGTAGCAGAGCTTGTCCTCTGTCATAAAGGAAGAAAAGTTACAGCACAGATATAATAGTGCTTAGAGGAGTGAGAATACTTGGGAGGAACAAGTATTCCACTGCAGACACCAAGGTCAGTGGAAAAGGAGGGGAAAGGGTGCTACAGGCACCAGAGCTGAGATTCCTCTGCAGCCCGTGGTGCAGCCCATGGTGAGGCAGCTGTGCGCCTGCAGCCCATGGAGGTCAATGGGGAATGCAGAGATCCACCTGCAGCCCATGGAGGAGCCCCACACCAGAGCAGGTGGACGCCTGAAAAGACGGCTCTGAACCCATGAAAAGCCCGTGCTGGAACAGGCTTCTGGCAGCATGGACCAGGCATGGACCTGCCAGCCCATGGAGAGAGGAGCCCACACTGGAGCAGGCTTTGTGGTAGGAGTTGTGAGCTTGTGGGGTCCTGAGCTGGAGCAGGCTGTTCCTGAAGGACTGCACCCCATGGAAAGGGAGCCAGGTTGGAGCAGTACATGAAGAACTGTAGCCCATGTAAGGACTCACACTGGAACAGTGAAAGAACTCCTCTCCCTGAGCAACAGCAGAAACAACATGTGATGAACTCACCATAAGCACCATTCCCATCTCCCTGTGCCTCTGGCAGGGGGGAGGTAGAGCCTGGGAAGGAGGGAGGGGGAGGGTGGAAGGTGTTTTTAAAATGTTTTTTACTTCTTATTATCCTGCTCTGATTCTGCTTGATAATAAATTAAATTAATTTCCCCAAGTCAAATCTGTTTTGGCCATGATTGGTAAGCAGGAGTGGGTTCTCCCTGTTCTTATTTTAAGTCATGAGACTTTAATTGTATTTTCTCTCCTGTCCACTTGCAGAGGGGAGTGCTGGAGCAGCTCTGGTGGGTACGTGGCATCCAGCAACCCCCGACATTGATCAAATGTGGAGTTCTATGTAATAGGTTGAAATATGGTGAGATTAGCAGTAGTGTAGACAAAACAAGTCCAGGAAAGTGCATTTTGTTGTTTTCATGAATTACAACAATATTTGGCCAAGTCAACATTATTTGAAAGTCATATGTGGTGAAAATGTCAACATCTGAGCAATTTCTGAAAAATGCATTTACATATACTGTTCATAAATTATTTTCTAACCATTACAGACAGGGAGGTGACTGCTCTAAGTATAAAAACTCTTGTTTGGTCTGCTCCATACTTTCATATTCCATAATACTGCAAGGATCTCCAGAAATTACTGTGACTATTTTCTTCCAGCTTTCCAGGAAATTGGGATGGATTCATCTACCACAACCAACCTGTCCCTAGACATTAGGCTGAAAAGCAGAAAGAGTACGATGAAGAATATTTACCTTTAATAAAGCCAGGAGACAAACAGATCCAGTGTGGTGTTTCACACGACACAAAGACAGAACAGACTTCCAGTGGGAGGAGTTCTTTCTTGCTTTTCAGGCTTCATGTTCACTGACTGTTTTCTTGGACTAAAGAGAGAATAAACTGGGGAAAGAAAACAGACCATGACTGGAGTCATGGGGGAATTGCTAATCCCTTTGAGTTGGGTCCCAGAAATATAGGGACAAATGGAGAAAGTTTGAACAACACTTAGGAAACACTGCGGTCTGATGAAGAAGGAAACACTCCACAGAACACAGAAGACTATGAATCATCTGAGGCCAAAGAATCAGTGGCAATTTTGCAGAGCCAAGTCCCAGATAAAAAAAACATGAACCTGGTTTGGATCTAAGACAAAATAGCCCAAGTGTGGCTGCTAGAAGATACAGAATTAAATGTGGCAAACTGCCCAGAATAAGCCATTCAAAGACCTTACCTCTTCCAGGCTATCACTTAGTAAAGCACAACTCTAGAGAATTCAAATAGTACAAGAAAATATATGAGAGGCAAAAATCACGCAGTGTTCAGAAACAGAATTCACAGAAAGGCTGTACATGTATCTGCACATGAGCCACCAGCAGTACAATACACTACAAAACACTACTACAATACAGTATTTGGAGAAAGATGAAAGGACTACAGTGAAATCTATCATTTTGCAAACCCCAGCAGAGCATGCAGAGCATGGACAAATCAGATGACAAGAACGCTATTAGTTCCAAAAAATTCTTCAAAAAAGCTGCAAGCAGCGGTGAAGCAGAACAAGGATTCTAGCAATTTTGGCACAGGTGAATACAGTATGTTCGTAGTGGTGAACTAGTACTAAAAAAAAACCAACCAAAAAAACCAACAAAAAAATGGGCTGTAGGAAAGAAATAGATGAAACTCAAGGCTCAAAGGCTTGTCTTTCTGAAGGGAGTCTATGTCAAATGCTTGAGAAAGAGCATGTATTCAATTTATAACAGCATTGAGAAAAAAGTACCAATTACTGGATTCAAAATATGTCATGTCCACATGTTTTTTTGCAAGCGGTTTTTCTCACTGGTAGAACGGATTCTTCAGCTGTGGAAAAGTTCAAGGAGTAATTGCTCTCAGGAGAAGCAAAGCTGTCAATAAAGCACAGAATAGAGATAAAGGTGCCCCATTTCTGCCCCCATGAATATTCTTTTGACCTAAGGAAGGGGGATAAAAGAGAACTTGGATAGGTTTTCTTCTCTGGGAGTTACAGAGCAAGCAGAAAAAGAAGAAAAGTCTTTTAAGCTAGTTGGTCACTCTAGTGAAAGCAAAGAAGAAAGCAACTAAGAAAAAAGAATGAAGCTTTGGCTTCTAGTATGCTAAACTATTGCTAAATAAAGGTGTGGAAAGACTAAAGCATTCCTACCACCAGTGAGTAGAAAATTCTGGAACACATATTCCATGCCAAGTGTTTTTCTAGATTTCATGAATCAGCAGAGTTCTGGAAAATGAAACAGAAAAACAAAGGTTGCATTTTCAGACTTCCAGCATTTCTTTTGAGGAATAGTTTCTTCAGGTAATGTCCAAGGGAAGTCACAGGAAAATATAACCATTATTTAATTGTATAGAAGGCAGTAAAGTCCACTGAACTTGAATTGTGAAGGAAAAATCAATAGATGTCTCTAAGCAGACATAAATACATAAAGAAACATAAATAAACACAGAAAATTAGAAAGGAAAAAAACCCTGAAGTTCTTGGACTAAAACCACAGCTGTTATTTAATATAGCAAGGTATTAACACAACAAGCTAATACAGAAAAAGAGTATAGGGAGATCCCGCAAAACACCAACCTTTCTAGCACAGGCAAGGGAGACTTAAAAGAGCTTGTTGGGAAGATAAACTTCATGTCCAGAGCAGTCATCTAAGAATGATATAATGCAGACATGTCTAATGAACATGTTGTACAACAGTCAGTCACAAAATTGAACTGGAAACTTAAAGAGATTTGCCTTTTTAGAGGAGCCTGCAATAAGGAAGAGTCAGTAAGGAGAAAATTAGGTTTCTACAGTGTCACTGAAGACTCTTTGAAAACTACATGGGTATGAAAGCATAGCAAACAGATGCATACAGGTTGTGGAGCTTTTGAAGCAAAGCAACATCAATGTGACTTCATTATGTGCAAACAGAAAATAACACTCTGGCCTTCCCTAAAGTTTTGCACATAGTTTTGAAGTTTGTATCTGGGAAGCAAACACTAAATGAAAGTATCTCTTTTTATCACTGCCAGTAAGGGCAAACTTGATATGGCAAACTTACAATAGAGAACTAGCCTGTATTATCAGCAGTTTTCACTGCAGTAGAAATTAAAAAATCTCATGGGAAATTTTCACTACAGTGACTCCTATGAGTTGTCTTTTGAAAAAAAGGGTTTGACACATGGGCTCTTGTCAAGATTTTGCAGCACCAAATTACAGGCTAGTATTAGGAAGCCACTGAATTCACCTGGCAAACAACTTTTTCAGAGAACTGTAAGCAAAAGAGATAATTAAACCAGATACCCATGATAAATGAAGATACATAATGAAGTGCAAAAGCAAATCAGAAATCACCATGGGATAATATCTCAGGAGCTACTAGTGTTTCTTAAAAATTATCTGTCTACCTGACAGGAAAGTTTCACTGCAGACAGCAGTGATGTTACAAGAGATTGCTTTACCAAGAATGGAGGCACTGTGGAAGAAGAAGAGAGACCACACTCCCTACCTGACTTCCCTTCCCACCTTGTGGCACATTTGATGCAACCCTTATAGGGCCCTTGATGCATTGGGCAACTTGACGTATCTTAATGCAAAGAGAGCTTTTTTTCCTGTGTTGACGTAAGTGACCCTGCTGCACAGTGACATTTCTTCACGCTGTTATCACCTTCATAGACATAAACTGTAGATACACGTGTAGGACATTTTTTTGGCTTTCAGCCGTGCAGGAACTGTACAATACAGTGACAACTTTACCCCCAAGGCAGCCACATAAACTGGGCAAAACACCATACAGCAATGAGGGTAAAGACAGAGAGAAAAATGATAATGTGGGTGGAACAGAGGTTGACCGCAGCAAAAAGGGAAGTTGGGTTAAAAGCAGCATGAATGTAAATACAAATAGAAAAGCAGGGAGAGAAAACTGACAGGAAGACCTGGAGAAAAAAAAAAGCAGGAGAAAAAGTGATTGAAAACACAGTCAAGATCGAGGCAACAAGCAGAAACAGACAGGAAATACACTTCTTTTCTTTCTTCTCAAAAGAGAAGCAGAGGGAAAAGGAAAGGGGAAATGGCAGAAAGAGCAGAAGGGTCTGGACACTGTGAAAGGGTCCTTCTCTCTGAAAGCTGGAATGGAGCTGGTGGCTTACATGTCTCTGCATGCTCTTGTAGCACAAAGGACAACTCTCTCCTGATACTGGTTGATTCATGCCCCAATGCCAGAAGCTTCCTATTAAAAAAGTAATTTCTAATTACAAACTATGTCATAAAACATTTGCTCAAAGGACATTTTTAAGGTTTACGGGGATTCTCTCTCAGGAAGTCACCCTGCTCTTGAGTACTTGACCTTAAAATCTTAATATTTTTTAATGTAATCTATTCTGGGTGTTATGTATACACCACAGAAAAAGGGAAAGATGTAATTATTTGACTCCATCAAAACTACTTCTGTGGTGAACTTGACTTTAACCTTTGTATCACATTTGCCAGATGTATTCTATTGTTATTCATAATTTTCACGCATCAAGTGCACCTTAGTTCCTTTGTATTAACACTCTGAAATGTAGTGCAGAGCAGCTGGCCAGATTGTTCATTTTGTTTATTCAGAGGTCAGAGGAAATGGGAACATTCGAAAACTTGTTAATATGCTTAAAAGGTAAGACAGTCTCATCTCCGCTTCAGCAGACAGTCTGCTTTTTAAATAAAACACTTTTCATCTTGCTAGGAGAGGGAGTGCGGTTTTGTTGTTTTGGGTTTTTTAATTGTGACTAGGGAATCAGAATGGATAAAGTTTCATCTCATTTTAAAGTTCATTTGATTCATGCTCAGCATTCATGCCTGTCTTTCTGAAGACAAAAGATGGTACTTTGTACCTTTTTTCTACCCACACTAGGAAGACTTGATCAACCTCTCTAAATAATACATTGGCACTAATTTCTGTGCTCATGGCCAGAGGCAAGATTGCATGGTGTCTGCTAATGAAAATAATTGTGAGGACACAGAGGACAAAATAAAGAGACAGTAAGAAATGGTATCAAACTTTTAAAAAAATCTTTAAACTACAAATAACTGTTGACTATTCTCTCTTCATTCGTATAGAAAAATTCAGCTGGCTCTGAATTGGAACTTGATGAATTATTAAAAGCAAATAATTCATTAATCAAATTTCACTTTTTCTTTATGTGAACTAAGATAAAATGTCTCAGTTATATCTGATATACAAAACTCTTCATGCATTTCTTAATTTTTTTTTTTCTACACGGAAAGCATAAGAAACATGGTACAAATACCAGGATAGAAAAAGATGTTTTAAATTTAACTTGATACTTGGTCTGAACCAATGATTTGACTGCCTCCAGAATTCCACCTTTTAAGTTTTATGGGCCATTTTGCAAGTCCTCAACAGGATGATGTCTGCCACATAACACAAATTCAGTGTGAAGTCTGAATTTTTTTTACCTCATACAGACATAATCGACACTGATACTGTGCTAACAGAACAAACATCTCTACTTTAAAAATTCTGGCCAGTGCTGATCAGAAAAAAAGAATACTGAAAAGTACAGTCATGCCTGAATCAAACAGTTTTCTTTTCTCCCTGGAAGTGTATACTTGAGGAAAGCCTACTTTTTTTATAGCTTACGTTATAAATGTTTTTGGAGCTAAACTGTATGTGTAACTTAGTATTCGTTATGCCTGTCTGGCCTGTCTTGTCTTCATATTCTTTCCTTTTCATATTTTCATTCTAACCAAATTGCTTTCACATGTTAATGAGCTTCTAACTAAATGACATTAAATTTCACTGGCTTGGGGCAAGGCTGATAAAAGTTGGGACTCTGGATTGTTTTTACTTCTTTCCTGTCTTATTTATTCCCCAAAGGTGGGAGACACAAAGCCTGTGGTTTTGCTCACTGTTGACTTCTCCTTCTGCCTTTTCTAGTGTCTCTCTTAACATTGCACCACAGGCAGCGAAGAAGAGATGCAGAATGGTAAAGGGCCAGTGAGCTTAAAAAAGATCCTTCTTTTCTCTAGTGCCTTCTTCCTGTGCTGCTCCCTATATTTCCAAACTGCTGAAGAAGCTTGCAGCTGGAACAGACACACAATTTCTTTTTCCATGCTGTGTAAAGAAATAAGGAATAAGGAGGAGTGGCAAGGCATTATCAAGGTCAAGGAGGCACTGCTTGTGAGCACAACAAATCCTCCCAAGGGCCACTTGGGAGAAATCTCCCAGCCCCATTGCCATCTGATGTGTTCCTTCTTAGAAGAGGAAAATTACTGAGCAGAAGAAAATGTCTACCGAAAAGTAGTGACGGAGAAATTGCCCCAGCCTGGGAGCTATGAACCTGGAAATTAGGGTTTGGAATCAAAAATGTCCCTGAAAAGTGCAGCTGGCCTCTTCAAAGTACCATTGCCATACCTAGAAAGCAGAGATATCCTGAGCCACCAAGACTAAGTGCAAAACCAAGAAACATTAACAGCAACTTGTCATATGAAAAAGTGGTAACGTCTGGAAAAATAAAATGGATTTGAAAGAACAGAAAACATCATCATCATTGGCTGTTACAGATGAAAAACTGAAATTAACAGGTACCTATTGGTGGTTAAAAGATGTGGTACCCTATGTTCTGTTATATCTAAGATAAAAGGGACCTAATTTTTATCAAAAATGGAGCCTGTATCTCTGAGATCTTCTCATGTTGCATGTACTCTTTTTAAGCAGATTGAATCCCACACAAACTTTATAAGAGATTGTGGATTCCCCCCACGGATGCTTGGCTGACTCTAGACTCCTTGACACAAACTTTTTTGAGGTGAGACTCTGCCTGTTATCTTATTGGTCCTCCTCTTCTTTGTAGGTGTGTTTTTCCACCTCCGGCATAGTTAGATCTTCCCTCTAGGAACAGATCATCACCTTTTGTTACAGTTTGGCCTCTTCTGAAATCTGTATAATTCACTTGATATTTTTATATATATCTATATGTGTGTGTACATATCCATATAAGTAATTTATCTTAAGTATATGTGGTGTCATACTGTTGATAATCTTATGATATGCTTGTATATCTGCAATAGCATATGCCTAGTATATAACTAGTTGTATACTGCTACATCGAGTTGTACACTACCTGTATGCTACTACTTCTAGTGGTATATTCCTAGCTGGCTGCTGCTGTTATATTAGATGTTGCTGTATTTACTGCTGCTCTACTACTGATTGGTGCTGTATTTGATTGTTGATAGAAATCTATAATAGCATATATAAATATATTTATATAAATTTATATAAATTCTAAATTTATATAAATTTTATTATATAAATTTATTTAGCATATATAAATATATACACTTTAATAGTCATAGATGTACCTGCTACTGGTGATTTTTATAGTAGTTTACATGCTATAGTTGTTTTTTTGTAGTATTTGTGGTAATCTGTAATAAAGTACAGAAATATACAAAGCCTGTGTGTCTTTGTGTATTATGGAATTCTATGGAGCTACAATCATGATCTCTACCCACGCACAGGCCAAATAACCCTTTAGGTCATGACACTGTTGTTTGACCAAGTCATTGTCAGTTGCTCTGGGATCCAACAACTCAGGAGTCCTCCTCTCTTTTGCTCTACCTTCTCCTTCTCTGTCAATACTCCTCTCTTCTTCCTTTAGTTAATTTGCTGACAGTTCATCCTTTCTCTTCATCTAGACTTCCCAATCAATTTTCTGACACGTGAACAATGTTCTTCCTCAATCCATCTTCTGTATCTCTGGCCTCCAAATAAATTCTCTCCACAGGGCTCCTAATCACTACTTAAGTCTATCACCTATATAGTCTGTGCAGCCTGCAGTGTTATAATTTAACCAGTCACATTCAAATATCTCCTGTATTAATTAAATCCTCAAACTAGAATTCCTATTATTTTTATTATCCAATAAAAAAGACACAAATATTGGCAAAAATCTTCAAAGTTTTACATAAACTCACTTCATTAGAGCTAGGAAAAAATTCTGTGTAGTACCACACAGCATTCTAAATTCATTTGGCACCTATCACAGGAATGGATTACATGCCCCAGGACTAAATGAGTAAGGAAGGTATTCAATACATTCTCACATGTTTTCACATTTGGGCATTATATCAACTGGCCTCACATATGTGTAGACATAGACTTGTGCGTCCTGCAGCCAAAGGAATCATTTGCTGAGCCATATGCCAGTAAACCCAGAATTATCTGATGCCATGGGAAGTGACAAGAAGTCACTTTCTGTTATCAAGTTTTGGCTAAGGAATTATCATCTGTTTAGCAGCCCTGTTTATCCTTTTATAGTCCTCTGTCAAGGACTGAGAAGAACTCTGGATAACAGCAATAGAAGACTCCTTTTAAGTACATTTTCCTCAAAATAATTATGTGTCATGGAATTAGTAATTTGAGCTTTTGTGCATGGTTTGGCAAAACCATCTGTGTACAAAAGACAGAGAAAACTTACAGAGATAGTTAAAAAAAATTAAAAGCTTCTCTTTTTTTCTGCTACTAAGTTCCCACTGGAACAGTATATGTCTTATTCTTTCAGTTCTTTCATATTCTTTCATACTGAGTTTTTGAAGAACCGAGGTGGCCATTCTCAAGCAATCAAACCAGTGGGCGACTGGCTGATGAAATATCACTGGGCCTTCTCTTTGCTTCCACCTTTAAAGACTTATAAAATTGAATTCATGGTATTTTTTTAACGTGACCACTTGCTGAAAACCTTGCAGAGGGATTAATCAGAAAGAGAATGGTCTACAAGATTGTGAATAGGATAAAAGGTGATCTGATATGCAACCTCTCTACTAGCTTCACTTGATTAAGGATTGCAGACATGAAGGGCAAGTACTGTATAACATTAGCTGTCTACAAAGGAGAATTAATTAATCTTAAGATCAAGTGAAGTAATAGTATATAGTTAATGAAGTAATAGTATATATCCACTTTCTATTTTTACCATTTATTACTCTGTTCTTAGAACTATAAACAGAACCATGTAAGTAAGCTTGACTAGGACTAAAAACATAAATAAAAAGGGCTGAATAACATACACTTGACTAAATGAGACTTAAGTGCTTTACTGCTTCTCATATGCACATTTAACAAATATTTGGATTGGGAAAAGATGAATACTTATTCATGTTTTCCCTGAAGACCTTCATGTCACAGCCTTTTTTTGCCAACACTCGAGTTTATTCCCGCTATATACTTCAGAACTGGCTGACAGTACCCATCTTCAGCTTTATCTTATTCTGACACAACAGCACTTGAATATTGTAGAGTCTGATAAATGACTGGCAAGCAACAATAATTTTCTGGATATTCAGGATACTGCAAATGCTCTCCAAATGTAATGAGATCTGGGAGCCGTCAATCCAGAGGAAAATTGCTCCTGCATTAAAGAAAATGTCAAAGGTTAGAAACATCTAATCTAGAAGAATTTTTCAATTTATGGTAAATTCAGACAATATTATTCCAGTTTACTTCTCAGTTTCAAATTTTAGCTGCTACTGAAGGAATTGCTAGTCTTACTGAACAGATTACACATTGTATTATTTCTTTAGCAATAAGTTTATTTTCTTGTGTAAAAGCAGGGTAAGTTTTCAGGTAAAGAGAGGCAAAAGAGTTGAGGTGTCCAATTGGAGTCACTGGGAGAAGTGACTGATGCACCAGAGGGTCGTGCTGCCATCCAGAGGGACCTGGACAGGCTGCAGAAAGGGCTGAAAGGAATCTCACGAAGTTCAGTAAATCAAATTGCAAAGTCCTGCACCCAGGGAGGTGCAACCCCAGGCACCAGCACAAGCTGGGAAGCAGCTTGGCAGCAAAGAACCTGGGAGCACTTGTGGGCACCAAAATTAACACAAGTCAGCCACGTGCCATTGCTGCAAAGCAGGCAAACAGTATCCTCAACTGCACTAGGAGACGAGCTGCCAGCAGGTCAAGAGAGGGAATCATTGCATTTTACTCAGCACTGGTGAGGCCAGACCTGGAGCACAGTGTTCAGTGCTGGGCTCCCCAGCATAAGAGGTGTAGGCATACTGAAAAGCTTCCAACGAAGGACCACCAAGATGATGAAGGGACTGGAGCACACTTCCTCTGAGGGAAGGCTTGAGAGAGCTGGGACTGTTTAGCTCAGGGGCTAAACAGCAGGCTCAGAGGGAACTTCAACAACAAACCTGAAAGGAAGGTGCAAAGCAAAGAGTGTCAGGCTGTCTTCAGTGATGTCTAGTGATAGAATAGGAGGCAGTTTACATTTTTTCTCCAACTCTTTCTTAGTGGCACTCCCCATTATTTCTAGTTCCTCTTGTGTAGTAGAAGTCTTGACGAACAAATCTCTCAAACCAAAGGATGTGAAAGGTCAAAGCCAAAGTATATCATGGTCATTTTACATTTTTTAATCTTTCAATAAAAGATTTCTCTATGTGTTTCCTATTCTTTTAATCAGAAAGAAACCTGCAGGTGTGATTTCACCTGCAATATGGGTCATAATTCTAGTATTACATGCAAATATAGTGGGACCTAATTTGATTATGAAGCCAGAGTAAAAAACATTGTGTTCCCAGGTAACACAGAAGTGCCTCTTGGATTTCACAGTCTAGAACCCTTAACAGGAAGAAGCATGACTAGGAGCTCATCGCAAGGTCTACATATTCTCTTACAAAAAATTATTCCCTAAGTGTGATAAAGCGCACTTGCTGCAATCCTCCTCTGCATCCTAATCTATTCTTTTTCAATGCATCAAACATGCTGCTGTCAAAAGCATATTATTTTCTTGCCACATGCAGTGAGTTAGTTCTTCTTTTACAGTCAGTTCCTGGTTTCTTTTAGGAGGAAAGTTTGAACTTTTTGTCCTCACTGTTAAGGCTTGTCACCACAGTGCTTGTTCCCACTTACATTTCAGTTCCTCTGTCCTCCTACACACCTAAGGAGATGACAAGACTTGGCATAAGTTCCTTCATTTGTTAGGACCCTTCTTTTTCCTTCCTTCTTACCTTGTAAGAACATAAAACTGAATCAGAAAAGGGTCTAACTAGCCCAATATCTGACTTCCAGCACTGATAATAGTGTCTGCTTCAGGAGGTAAAAGTGCATATGTATGTAATTCCCCTCACAAGTACTCTACCCGCTTTGAGCTATTCTTACTCTTGGATTTTCCAGTACTTCTGCATTTCATTTCCCATCCACATTTCTTTTCCAAATAACTGTGCAGTCTCCCCGGAGAATCATGTAAATGTCTTGTATGTATAACCGCCTTTCTCTGTGGCATACAGGTGCTATTCCTTCACAAGAACTTTCTCCTCTGGAGCCTCTGGGCCAGGGCTGGAGTTCCATGGGCAGTTAGAGAAGTGGCAGCAGAAGCAAGGATGGGTGACTCCTCACAGCTTGTCTTACATT
>VZTI01000779.1:312-61838 GCA_013397865.1 Struthidea cinerea
TGTGACACAGTCTTGTGGCTTGCAGAGTTTCTCAGAAAAGAGGACTGGTAATAGAGCGAATAATGTCCAAGGGAGATTGAAAGAGGATGTGAAACTTCTGGAGTGAAATCAATGGACAGATTCAACAATGATAAAAGGAAATGTTCCGTGCATGCTCGTTCAGCATGTACAGGGACTTAACTATTTGTTGGCCTTTTAAGGGGCTTGTGCAATATGATGCAGTGAAATTGGAACTGAACAAGTGGCTGCAGCAGTTCACCACAGACTTTTGAACCATTTGCATGCACAGGTCTCTTCAATAACAACATTAGAGAGGCACTTCATGGCTGAAAATCAGTCCAGAGACATGGAAAGTGCTATGACAGCAACTGTTACAAGGCACATCACAGTTCAGTAGCTGGAAGGTAAAGTTGAACTAATTCAATTTCAGCATAAGAGGGAGCTTTCCAGGCACAAGGAAGGAGCAGGAACAAAGGAGGCTCTCCATACGAGCAGGATAATTAAGTCCTGATGAGTGGACACAAGGAGTCCTTCAAATTCATTCCAAAGAGTATTTTAGTCTGGTCTGACTCTGTAGATTGATGAAGAAGATAAAATTTTCAGCTTCAGTTTCAGTGTATTCTGTTTTTTTCTGTTCAGCTAGTTACCATATTTTGTACTTCAGTCAATTGCCTGAAAGAGTGTGGTTTAAATTTTTTTCATCTTTAAATTTTTTTCTCCTCCTTAAAAGCTGAACTAGAGAGAAGCACTCAGAGCTGGAAAGAGACCAGTACTCAAAATATGATGGTTATGGATGGGTGCTGTTCAGTCCATTTTCTGTTTCATAATTCTTAGCTATCTAAGAATGATGATATTTCTCTTACCTGCTTAAGATCAAATTCTAATCTATTTTAATGAGAGGTTTTTTTCTCGGTGATTGGGCTGTACTTTTCAGCAGAACAAACTCTATAATGTAATGATCTTTTCTGGTCTTAGCATTACAAAACAGAGCTAGTTCAGTCCCTACCAAATACTGCTGTACTTGTGTTGTTAAATTGCATTGGCTTGTACCAATACATTTCATGAAAATGCCAATGCTGAGCAGTACTATGAGCTAATGGAGTTACAGTGGAATTAAAGGTGTTACACCCACTTAAATTAGTTGGGAATTTGGTCTGCAGCATATGATATCTAACACAGTATTGAAAAAAGCTAAAATCCCCAAACAGCAAGTGTTATGGGATCTCAGCTGCGTTCCCTCTAAAACAACAAATTCAGGTACTGTGTCATGACTCCTTAAAAAAACCTAAATCTTGACACAGAACACAAATATATCATGACTTGTGTATCTGTTTCTGCCAACACTCTTCTTGCCTTGGCTTGATTGAACCAGCAAATTAAATCTGGACTACTTTTTTTTCTTAAACCTTTCTGTAGATCAGGTCAAATTCATACTTTAGTTGCTTTGTTTCTACATTAACTTCAGTTAATTTATTCTAGACTTGTATTGGACTGAGTGGAAACAGGATCAAGTCCGTAGACTTCAGCTTGATTTTTAGATTTTGCAGCTGCTTACAGGAAAATCAGGCAAAATTAAGTAGAGAATTATATTAGAAAATGTGGAATTACTTTCAGATTTTTTCTTTTTATTAAGTATTGTTTCCAGGAGATCAATCCTTTCATTACCTTGTGCTTTCATCCCAGTGACGAGAATGGATAACAGTAAGCCCAACAGCACTGGCTAGTGCCTTCTCTGCAGCATGTGGATGCCATGAAATATTGCTGATTCTGATACATGAGGCTTTTATTCACAGCCTGCATGCTTCTCTAACTGCATCAGAATTTTCTAAATGTGCCATATGACTTACCACTTGGGAAACCATTTCCCTGTGCCTGCCCCATTTGTAGAAGTTGACACGAGTAGCAAATGCCACTAGCAGTCTAAGTCTAAAATGAACTATTCTGGTAGGCCTTTGCTTTCTGTGTATTTGCTCTGCTTTATTTGCCTCTGGCAAGTTACAAATGAGAGCAAGAAACATGACTTTTTGAGAGAAAACAAGCCACAGCCTTATAAGAAAAGGAGCAATAAATAATCTGGGTAAATATTCCTTGCCGTGCGGAATTAACTACACCTACAATCCTGCACAGGCCATTCGTGGCACAATATGGGCCTGATTTTTCCTTTGCCTTGCTGCAATGACTTCACTGAAGTCCACGGGCCTGTTTTGCAGAACATAAATCTCCAAGTCTGTCTGTGAGCTGCCTGCCAGCTTTGATTTGGGAGCTGCTTGGACATCAGAGCATGCCCAGTAGCTGTCAGTGAGCACTCATGCCTAAAAGCTCTATCACTGTGGCAGAACGCATGTTCTGTCACTGGTACACGGTGTGTGAGCTTCACTGGGGCCATGACCAGGTGTAACTTGGAGATACACGCTGACAAATCCAAGCCACTCCTTTATATCTGTGCCCTGATGGATACCAAAGCTGGTATGGATACCAAAATTAATATAAGCAACCATACGCAGTGCTACAGCCCAAACCTCCTGGTTAGGTGCTGGCTGAGGTGGTGGGGTTGAGCTTCTGGAAAGGAACCCTTTTAGGAAATAATTAATATTCAACAGACTTACCTGCTTGGCAAGTGTTTGAAGCGCAGGAGCTGTGAACGCATCTCAGGAACAACCAGGAAGCAAAGAGCTTTTGAAGGAATCTGACTGTGTATCACACATAGGTAAGTCCTTCTGACAGAAGAGAAACCTAGATCTTAAAGAAATCCCTGGAGGAAGTTGTGGTTAAATCAGCAGAATTTACATGCAGATAAAAATTGCTTAGCCAGCTGCACCATTCCTCCAGCAGCACCAGCCTGGTCCTTGAAGTTTATTGCCTACTGCTGTGTGCTGAATTCCAATTGTCAGATTAATGTAGTTTTACAGCAGTGAGGCTCTTGCATCCGTGCTTCAAAGCCAGGTGGTAGTCTTCCTTTCACTGCTTTTTTGGAAGAGGTGGTACACATATATGCTGACTGAACTTTTATTGGTCCTCTGTAACGCTCATCTAACACCTTCTGATGCTGTATAGGATTGCATAAGCTCAGACTTGTCCCAGTTTAGCTGTGGGCCTAAGAGCACTGATGATCTCCATCCCCGGGGGGACTGCTCTACACCCCATGGCATCTATGTCCCCAGGGTTGGAGGTGTTTTTACTCTGAAATCCCGGTGACACACACAGCCTCAATCCTTAGCTCTGGCCAGGGAAGGCAACCGGCTCTGCAAGCATCCTACAACAAACAACCCAGACCCCAAAACAGGCCTTGCTCAGAAGCAGACTCTGCTTTAGTTGTCTGCTCTCCAGCCAGCAGAGCTGCAGCCCTCTGTGGATGGAGGCTCAGAACAGCCCCATGCCTTGGTTCAGCACTGCCAGGCTAGACAGGACATAAACCTCAGGACATTTTTCTATCCATTTGTCATTTAACGGGATGCGAGCCAGCTGGCATCTCTCCTCTGTGGCCTTGTCAGCAAGCCTCTTGTTCCATCCTGAATCTATTATGGCCTATTTTCCCTTGACTGCCTGTTCACTTTGCTGCTCCTGTGGTTGTGCGTCAGCAGCAGCCCTCCTCTGATGTTATGGATAACTTTTTCCTCTGTCGGTACCCCAGTGAAGAGGGTGTCTGCATCATTCTAATGGCCTTTGATGGCAGAAACTTAATTTATCATATTAACCCCCATGAAATACAAATTTTAAGTCTTGTAGCCCCCTGCTTGTCGGCATACCACTGTAGAGTTTTTTCCCCCCTCTGCTATATTATTGAGCTGCTGCCTCTTATTCTTTCTTTGAAGTCCTATTCAAGACCACCTTTGCCCACTGAAATTTCTTTCCTTAAAGTTTCTGACATCTTTTCTAACCTAGTGAGACACAACTGGGAAGAAAGGGGTTTGTCCCAATTTCTGTTTCAAAGAATCCAATCTTTCAGGAAAAGAAACGGACCTCTGCTTACAGAAGTCCCAGATCAAACACCTCTGATTGCTAGTAGAGCAAGGATCTCACTTGGGGTTTATCCCTTTGCTAATGATTTTGTTATCGATGAGGGTGTTGATTCAGTGAGCGTCTAATGCTTTCTGGTCATCAATTATCTCTCCATGGCTTGCTTTCATTCAGCCTTGGAACAGAAATTCCCCAGACACCAGATGATTCATGGACACCTGTAGACAGCTGGAAGTCTGACTTAGCACTGCTGTCACTTGCTGTTAAGGTCCATCATCATCTGTGTGTGTAAAATGCTACACTAGGAAAGAGCAGAGCAACCTAAAGACAGGCTTTAGGAATATGAGAGCAATAAAAAAATAATTTATTCCTGGGAACCTCTACCATTTGGCTGCACCAATGCATCTCCAGTCCCTTACCTAAAGCAGGTGGTGCAAGCTCCAGGCATTAGGTGGGGATCCTGAATTGTCAGTCACGGTTGTGGCCTCACCTGGAGTGTGAGGATCCATGTAATGAGGACCAAGCTCCTGACCCAGCTGGCCAAGCCTCAGTGCCAAAATCTGGGAGGCAATGAGGCAGCAGCCAGAGCTGTCTGCCCTCTGTCTCTCTTTCAGCTAAGAGGTTTTAGGCCTGAGGAAGGAATGAGAGAGCACTTTATTTAGATAGTGTGTTATATAGCCTGGTGTGTGTACGTGCTTTCCCAGATGTGGGGAGGGCAGCTTTAGGGGGAAGTTGTTTTCACCTCCGGTGAAAATTACTGCTTGTGTGCCAATAAGCTTAACAAATTGTTAACTAAAACAGAATCCAGTCTATATAAAAGACTAACTGCTAGTACTTAAAAGAAAATGTAGCCCTTCAGCAGCCCATCTCATGTACACATGTCTTTGAAGCACAAGAGAGGTAAAGCAATTCCTGTCTTGCCCTGGTTCATTGCATTAAGGGACCTTGAGAGCAGGAAATGGCTTCTAGAAATGTGGAGCTCTCCAAAAGGCAGACTTTCCCATTAATGCCAACGAAATGATTTCTAGTTTCATAATAAACCCCCCTGCATAATTCTTCCACTATTTATACGTCTCATGAAGATTCCGCCTGCATGGAACGAAAGGCAAAAGGGGAGAGAGAGGGGGGAAAAAAAGATGGGAGAGAGGAAAAAAAAAAAAAACACCAAATTTAATCAGATTAATTTTAGACTGGGAAACTTAGAATGAGTGTACCCTGCCCTAGAAAAGAAATGGTTGAAACCGCATCATATTTATTTCAGCAGTGTGGATGAGAGAGGGTGTGTTGTATTATGTTCTCAACTTCACATTCCATTTTCTCCCTCTGCTGGCAGTCCGAGACAGCGAAGTTGTAGCTAATAGAAAACAACAAAACTCTCAAAAGGCTGAAGCATTCCGGAATCTCAAAACTCTGTGGTATATGCTGGGAAATTAGGTCGTACCGTACTTGAGTCCAATTAGTGCTGGAAATGGCTGACAGTCATCCCCAGTACAGAGCAGAATAATTCCTAGAGAAGATCATCGCGGCTAAAAGCAGCCCTCATTCCTTTCGAGAGGCAGCGGACGGTCTCACGTGTTCATGTCACAGTGCATACGGGCTGCACGATCAAACCTGGAAGTCACTTATTTGTGGGTTTGTTTTTTTTTTTAAAGCAAAACTTCAGGTCTGTGATTTTAGCAACAATATTTCTTGTCTTTTAGGTTACAATGGTGTTCTGTGTACTTCTACTGGTTACTGATTCTTCACTTTGTTTTTTTTTTTTACTTTCTTTCGAAAATATTTGTACAATATACAGACCTAAGGGATAAACCTTGCTAAAGCAGCTGTAAGAGAAAGATTCTGTACTATGTATTGAAAAAAAAAAAAGGATTAATTTTGTTCCAGGGAAGTTCTTTAAAAACAATGGGCTTTTACATAAATTAAAGCCTGGCAGTATGTATTTATTAATGATACTGCCCTATAGGAGAAAATAAATGTTACAGACTTACTTAAAAGGAACAGCTAGCAAACAAGAATATAATATTGCCTATAATGCAGATACTACCTTCTGCTCCATAGGACTGGGGTATTAACCTTGCAAATAATGTTATACTAATGACTACAAACCGTAAGCTATAAATCTTATAAATATATATCTACCTGGCGTGGAAATGTTTATATATTCCCTGTAGCAAGACAGAATCAGTAGTATTGAATTAATAGCATTAAGCTTTTTAACTGTTCTTTGAGATATTGTAGTAAATATTATAGCCATTTTATGGTTGAATAAATGGAGGCAGAAAAGAGTTTGTTTAACAGCCTAGAACTGCAGATTTCTAATCCTCCTTTTATTGATACACATATTAAAGACAGGTGGAGATTTTTCTTGCTCTTGAAGGGATGCATTTAGAGCAATAGCTGACGAGGCTTAGAGAAGTAAAGTGCATTTAGTAGGAATTTAGCTAGGGGAAAATGCTGGCAGATGCTAAGGAATATTCAAGTTAAACAAAGACATCTGTGAGCAGTGGCAGTGCTGGGAGGATAATTCTGTGGTCAGCAGTAAAGGAGACCTGAGTTAGAGCTGCCATGGCAGGAACAATTTGGGGCTGGGATGTGAGGAAGAATTTGCAGAAGTGCTGTAGCTGAGCTGAAGGAGCCAGACAAAAGCACAGGAAGTTTATAAATAGTGAAAGTTTTAAAACATAACATTAATAGTGGTATAAAGTCCAGGAAAAAGAACATCTTGAATTTTTTCATACCTTCTCACCACTGTTCAGCTGTCTGCCCAAACCTGGAACGTCTCAATGGGTGGTGTTTCTTCAGCACAGGATTTTCTGCCACGTGCAGTTGCTCTGTGGAGATCAGCAGAGATGCTTCTCAGTTGCCCTAGAGCTGCACAGTATCTTCTATTCATTTGTTATCTCTCTGCCAGGATGGGCACCAAAGCAGAGGTCCAGCTCCTTCATTTTATTAACTGTCCTGCACACAGAAAAGTGAGTATCTTGCTTTGTTATTTTGATGAAGAAGCATCTTTATTATGACAATTAAATATCAGAGAGGTTCTATGCATACAAACATGTGCTAAGCGATGGATGGCAAAGGTTCACACAGAGATTTAATACCTTTGTGTTGTTACAACTGTGTACAACAATAATTAATTCCCTTCACTCTGTCAGAGATTTGCTGTGGCCTTGGCTTGCCCACAGCAGCACAGGCTGGGAGTTTGTAGAGAAACCTCCTCTCTGTTTTCATGTGTGCAGCAGCTACATTAAATCTGCATTTTCATCTAGCCTAGATGGAAATATCTGTTTAAAAATAATTGCCACTTCCTTTTCTCCCACTGGAATGGCATACAATGAAACCATGTGTAAGGTGCAAGGCTCTTTCCCTGCCCCTCTAAAGACACCAAACCCGTGTTTCTGTTGCCCAAATATTGTAGCATCTTCCTGACTTTAGTCTTCAGACTTTTTTTTGTGGTTTTTTTGAAGATGAACTGGTAAAATATTGTCATACAATGAGAAATACTTCATGCACACTCTTGTTCATAGATGAAATATTGTTTTCGTTAGGAAAGAATAACAATAAAGAACAAAGTCATAAAGCTTGCTGATGATTTGACAAATGGGGGACTTCCTGAAGTAGTTTTCAGAGTGGACACAGAAGAAAATAGGATATTGTTATGACCGGATATGTAAATTCTACGCATTGAGGAAGTGTGGTGGTGCCAAAAAAAAGCCTTTAAAGTTGTGAATGGAGAGTCCTGAATATGTTTCCACAAAGGTTAGAGGCAAGGTTCCTAGTAGAGTATTTTGGAAAGAGGTGGTTGGATGTGCTCCGAGTTGTGACTTCTGGACAAAGTTAACAGCTGTGTTAAAAGCTCAGCCACGTTCTCTGAAAGAAGGATTTCTTTAAGTGCTTTAATACTTTACATAGCACAGAGATGTTATTTGCTTTCATGTAGATACTTTAATTAAATATTACTAAGTTGTTTGTGAACCACTACTATTTATGTAGCATGTATTGTTAGTCTTTCTTGTCAAGCGAGCAGGTGTTCTATCCCTATTAAAATTCACTGTAAAACAATACCAGCCTGCCTTGAAACAGACAAAACACTTTGGACTGGGTCTTGATTTGGCTTTGTAACAGTGACCTTTTCTTTGCAGATGATGTGTCTGCTGGCTTCAGTGATGTTCCCCTTTCACAGCAGAAGACAAAGCCTGGTTGTTCAGCAGAGCCAGAGTGTGAGCTCAGAAAACTGAACAGGGAGAAAATATGAACTTTTAAGTCAATATCATATGTCTAAATTCAGCTTTTTCCAGAATCACCTATTTACCTGTTACTGTCTTCAATTTGCTTCTGTAGTGCTTGTGGAGTGTGTTGCAACAGACTGAGTCGTTTTCTGTCTTAATCAAGCTGCATGTGGAAATGGTGTGCCAAATAGGCTCTGAAGTTTGTCTCTAATTTGTGTTTAGCAGTTAGCAGTGGTTACTACTGCCATCCCCAAAATACTGCTGTTGTAATTAGCATCCATTCCTTCTCTGTGCTAGAAAACACATGCTGCAGATAGTAAGATTTGAACAGTGAAGTAATAGGACCAGTCCAAAGCGATATCGAATGCTTTCAGCTTCCATTGGCCTCTGCGATTTTGGAACTCAGGGCTTCTTAACCTCAGGCCTTCAGAAAGGATTTCTTTTTCTTTTCATTATGCTCTTAGAGATGTGGGGGTTTGTGCTTCTTTCCCCCTTCCCCTCTTTCCTCCCAGAACTTTATGGAGGAACAGTTTTGATTTCCTCGGTCGTAAAAACAATACTCTCGTTCTATGCCCTGTGGTCAAATGTAGTTTCATGTGTTGGACAGCTGATTGCAAGGATTTCCTTCACAAAAAGTATGTCAGCAAGCACAGTATGTCCTGCAGCATCCTGCAGTGTGGAAGGTGTGTAAATGACAACAGCAAGACATGCAGTTAAACAGGAGCTAACAGGATTTGAGCAAAACAAGTATGAAAGCAATTTGGGAACATCTTGAGACAGTTTTTATATGGCTTTTAGACAAATAGGCAAAAAGAACTTGCAGAGGAACCTCTCCTCTGATCAAAAAGACCTTTCACTTCTCTGTGTATATTTTTGAGGGACATATAAGTGTGGTAAGGAAACACTTTGATAGCAAAGCCAAGAGGAAAATGTAGCCATATCTACTGAGATATGTGTGTATGACTGGTAGATCCGATATGTATTTGCCATTGAAAGGAAATATATCAGCCCATATTGCTGCCAAGCATCTAACAGTGCTTTTTATTTTCCTCCTACTGCATGGATGGTGTCATCTTCCTTCCCTAAACATTATTCTTACTGGAGCAAAAGCCATATAACACAAAATCTCAATATATGGAATATTTGAGTGGAGGAGGTAAGCATAGATTTTTTTGAACATTTTTTTTCCATTTTGCATTTGAATATTAAAAACATTGAAATAATTCTTTATTTCCCCCAATGTCCATACAAGTCATGCACTATAACCTTCTACATGTGTGGTCAAGTAGAGGAGCAGCTAACTTTGGCAATCGTCCAGTTTTTCCAGACAAAACTGGGTTTTGCTTGTGCTTTGAGTATGTCTGCTCCCATAGATAGTGCTGTATCCCTTTCAGGCACTTGAAAAAAATGGGCCACGAATTCCCAGGTGGAATATTTTTTTTAGCCTAGCTTGCTGTTGCTAGCTCCAAAGAACTTTGTTGGTGAAAGGCCAAAAAACATGGGAAGGGCTGAAATCCAGGGTTAAATGTTGATCTTTTTTTATGTCTACTTGTTTTGCTATATATTAATGGTATCCTTTCATGGATTGTGGTGCACTGTATGTTCATGCTCACCCAGCAATTCATCTATTGTGCGTGTCTGACAGCCCAGTCCTAAAGCCCTTTTTAACATGTCACAGTATGGAAAGGCACAACAATGTGGGTTTGATATATTTTAGCTGTATGGTCCTCCTGGGCATGTAGGATGTTGTAGCAGATGGATTTCATGTAAATAACGAGTATATTTAACCTAAAGAAAGAGAAAATTATGTCACCTCGCCACATACCCCTACTTGCAAAGTAGAAGAATTGTCTCTTGTTTTCCTAATTCTAGCTACAAATATCTAGGTCGAGATATTTGTAGGAAACAGGTTTTTGTTTTTGTATTTTAGTGCACAGTATTCAGTGTGGCCTTATTCGGGTGTAAAGGAAGGTGTGTCACAACTGACCTTAACAAACAAACAAAAGGTGTGATGTGAGATAAGTTGCAAGTGGAGGAGGAGAGGGACGAGAAGGATGGGAGGGAAACACCGTGAAATTATTTAAATGTTCCCTGGACAAACAATGAGAAATTATAGGAGTTATCATTGGTTGCACTTGCCTCAGCCATGAAGAGTTTCACTCGTACTTTAACTCAGTTCCACATCTTTTCCTTTTTCTCCTCCACCACCTCTAGCATGACATAGTCTGTCTCATGTCCTGCTGCATTATCAGTCTGAATTTGTTTTCCTGCTATGTCAGGTACATGTTTCCTCATATGTCATGGGATGCCTTAACTCAGGATGGTGCTTCAGCACGTGTGCAATGAAGGCCAGGAAATGCCACATTTCTACAGCATTGGGTGTGCTTGCTCTATTATGAGTCAGGAAGATTTGATAAACTAATGTAATGCACTAAATAAATGATGTATTACTCAATGATTATTTCTGATTTTCATTTTTGTTTTTCCCCAGGAATTCCTAAACCATGCCATACATTATCAGCAAGTCAAAATGTTATTAATCCAAATTCTTCAATTAATTTTTGCAGAAATGTGTAGGCAATTAAGTTTTATTGAGAAGTTTCTACCAAAATGAAACTGTGGTTTGCCCCCTGCTTGCAGTCATGTCCAGAAATTGTGTATTGCAGAAGGTGGAAAAACACAGGATGTCAGAAAGGATTATGAGTAACCAGTGAATTTGAAGGTTAGAATGTGAACATAAGTTACCAGCTGAAAATCATGGATGTATGTTAAGTAAAGGGTGACTTATATTTTCCTGCAAATATCTGCATGGTGATTTTTCTGTTTAGTTCTTTCTAGGTAGCTGCACAATGCAAAGTTATTGGGTAATAGGCTTAGAATAAGTAAATTCAATGAGTTGGTCTCCTAAGCCAAACTGCATCTCTGTCAGAGTCCTTCAAGGGAAAGTGAAATAAATGAAAAATGTGGTGTTCTCAGATACAGTGTGGGAAGTAAGGAAAGCAGAAGAATCCTATGATTTTTCTGGAATTTATATGCATACATAATTTAAAAATGAACTTTCTTTGTAAAAGAAATACAGGGCAATTTAAGTTGCTCTGACTCTCCCAAGCTGTGGAAAAGAAACTCATGGTTGGCACTGAATTTATATTGTTAGATTCAGCAACTGCATACAGTAATTACAGCATTATCTGTCATGGTGTTTCTGTACTAAATATGCTTCACATTCAGCATTTTACATTATTTTTGTCAATCCATTCAGCCAATTGGTCACAGATACTCATTTGAAAACCTAGATAATCTTGTCTGTTTGGCATCTATGGAAAGTGGTGAATGCTACGGTGTTCATATGAGAAGCAATTATCTCAACTTCTGTCCTTAGCCTTATTTACAGTCATTGTTAATCTTGGTATTTCAAATATTTTGTTAGGCTGCTTCCACACTAATTTTTTCTACTGTCTTTATGATATTTTTTTACAAGTTCCCTGGGAACAAATTTTCTGCCTTGGAACTAGAGCCTCGGCACAAGGGATGCTTCTGTTGCAAGGCTTATTGTTCTGGATAAAGGGTTGCTTCCAATGGCTAGGACCTCTCCACCAGCACAAAACAGTGGTGGGAGAGGAAATCTGAATAAAGAAGGGGGTGCTCTGCACTTTTGCAAGCTTGCAGCCTGGAAGCTCCCATTGCCTGTGACTGCCGTGGCACAGAAGTGAAAAGAAATATTACAGAGATGAGGGGAGGAAAAAAAAAAACAGAACCAAAGACAAGTGGGGAGGGGCTTAACACACAGTGATGCACTTAGGGGACAGAAAAATGGGAGAAGCATCAAATGAGGGTTCTGTGTCTACACACCCATTTCCTTAAATCCCCCTGAAGGCAGCGATGTTGTTCCATCTGTAATTCAGCTCAGGCCTCCAAGGGGCAAAGCTTGAAGAAAATGGTTCAAGTTTTGAGATTTGTTACAGCCTTTATCCTTACTGTACATAAGGAGTCCATGTCACCTGCATTTAGGGGTACTGAACTGTCCTGTGTAGGCTGGTGTCTCTTGCCATTGATTGTGCAAGGAGTACAGAAAGATTAATCCCCCAAGGAAGGTGTCTAAAAACCTTGTCCACACCTCAAGGCTATCCCCCTTCCTCCAGCACAATTTCCTTTTAAGCCATTTTCCACTGTGATAGCTCAGAACAGAAATATTTTGTCTGGTTTCTCCCTCAAAGTTATATTTGGAGACTGCTGTACAAGAAAAAAACCTCTGCAAACTGATGCAGAGTATTATTAATTTTTACCCTCATTATTTTTTACTTGCCTTGGCTTATTTTTATAGTTATGCCTTTCTTCCTCCTCACCAGATTGTTTATACTTAAAAAGAAATAAGCCTTCTGCTTGTTGCATAGTCAGTTCTCTTTACATTTTTCTGAAGTTAACATTGGTTTCTGTTGTCCTTTTCCATGTTTAGACATAGCCAGGATAAATTTCAATGACAGCCTTTCCAACTGTTTCTAAATGTTTCTCATTTTTCTTGCAGACCCATTTCCATATGCTGCAGGATTCAAAGCAAAATTCCATAAGGCGTGTTCTGCATCCCTCCAGCCATCCTCCAAAAGTGGAGGGGCTCAGTTTGCTCAGGTGGAGCTCGCCTTCCACGCCCCCAGCACCAGCAAATCTGCTGGGAGTGGGAGGACGGTGGAGCAGCCACCCACAGCCACCTGCTCTGCCAGAGGGTCCAGAGCCTTGCCAGAAGAGTGCCAAGGCAGCAGCTCGGGGTGGGAATCTTCAGGAAGCATGGATTAGCCAGGAGATGCGCTACTTCACATTTCTCTCTCTTGTTCTCTCCTGGGTAACCTTTGCTGGCGAAGAAAAAAGCCTGGCATTGCTTTTTAATTTTGGCAGGTTTTTTATTTTTTAAGTCTCCTTCCTGGCAAATTACTTGCTCGCCTTACCTATGGACAATTAGTCAGTTGTGAGAGTACAGCCTTGGTTTTCTAACCTGAGAGTTGTGTGATGCAGGTAGAGTATAATCCCTTCCTCAGTAAACTGTTTAGCAGGGTGTGCACAACCCTGCTATGAAAATAATAGCATCTATATTGGAGGTGTCACTGTCAGGGGAGGAGGCTTCGTCACTTCTACTAGGACATTATTTTCATGTAGACAAGGCCTTAAGCAAGGTCTTACCAGGTGCTTTTCTAAAAAAAAAAGAAACCAACCCACAAATGGCATCAAACCAAAAGCAACCCACCCCACCAAAAAAAGCTCACCAAAAGGCCCCCAAAGCACCCCCTCTCTCCAAAAAACCCCAAGCCATACCCAACCTCCAAGTCTCATGTAGGAAAAATAGATGCTGCAGGCTCCTTTTGCCATATAAGCAGGTAAGTAGCATCAGCAGGTAAATGTGGCTATTCAGCTGTACTGCCTGCAGACACTGCAGCTTTGTTTTTGTTCAAGCTCTCTGATCTCTTAACAGGGACTCAGTGGGAGAAAGGGAGAGATGCCAGATCAGCTCCAGCTCTGCATTAGAAAATCTAGCCGTGCATTATTGCAACTGTGGTGTTTCAAACTGGAAATTGTGGGTAGTCCTCAAAGAGTTATCCTGGCATCCCCTCTTGCTCACTGGGAATTGTGTAGTCTCTCATGGAAGACAGTGAGGCTCATAAGATAGAAATTAGGTCACTGTTTGCTGTTGTTTTAATATTAGCTGAGCTTACTTCTCAGTTATCTGTTAAGTTAATTGCAATTCCATTTATTAAGTCCTCTGTAATGGCATTATTATTGATTCCCCAAACCTACAGTACTGTGTAATATCAAGATCTAATCAAACATATACTGGCTAAGTACAGATTGCCCCTGTCTACACAGAGACAAAGCAGGGCAGCCTCCAGTACCTCTTCCACAGCGTGTTGGATTGTGGACACCTAAACATGCCCAGGGGTTCAGGGTGGCCTGGAACATACCAAAAGTGCGCTGTGGATTGAGTACTAAGCTCAGCTCTCCTGCAGTTATCTCTAAAAGCCCAGCTGACACCTTCTCTCTTTATCCCTTTAACATTGTTCGTTCCATTTCAATTTTTTTCACAGTTTTAAAAACACTCCCTTTTACTCTGTGCATCTTTACAGCTGTGAGTATTGTCTCATGTGGGCCATGCCTGCTATGTCTGGGACAGCTCTTCTAGTCTTGAAGATCCCAGCTGTACTTTTGTTCTTTGTGTAAAACCTCATGCCTGTAGATGACTTAGCAGAGAGACTTTCACGTGAGCCAGAGACTTCTGCACGATCAAACAGCGCTGGGTACAGGGGCAGTGATGCAAGGCACGCATCAGCCACCTGACTGAACCTGGGCCTGGGAAGGTTCCTGTGGGTTTTCGGGGGTTTCTGCAGTGTGTGCCTGATCTCTTAGGAATCCTGGGCTGCGGGGAAAGAGGTGGGATACACATTTCGCCATGCAGACAAGGGTGACTTTAGAGGGAACAGGATGGTGGATGCATTGCAGAACAGCCTGTGCTCACAGCCACCCTAAAAACACTTTGTGATGACACAGCCACTGAGCTCAAACAGATCCTTTCCACAGACTTTGAGAGAAAGGCCATAATTCTCTTGTTCTCTTGGTGGAGGGAAGGAGTCAGTAATAATAATCCTTACCTTAAGTTTCACAATTTTTCATATTCTGGCTAAATTTTTTTACAAGTTAGATAAAAGAGGTTTCTGACTTTAAAGAATTTGCTTGTAATTATTCCTTAAGAGCTTCTTGAATATTTGTATTTAAGAACATAAAAAGTGGAACAGACCACGGTCCGAGCATAAGATACACAGTACCTAACTTAGCCTACGATAGACAGTACCTAAAGAATAACGTGAATTTATATTAGGCTGTAAAGATAATAATGTTGAGGGGTTTACAATCCCTCAGTTTCCCAAGGATGTCTGGTAATGATGTGATTATTTCACAGTGCCTCCTATTTTCTTTACTTTTGTTGTCACATAAATAAGGAGTCAAAGTTTTAATACCTTGTGAATAGTATTCTCTAAGTTATAGTAATGTAATATATTATTTTGACCTTTTCAATATTGTGTGATTTGGTTGGTTGATCTCTCTATTTATAGCTGTGCTGAGTGCTGTGGCATGAGTGAGTGGATACCAGCTAATGAAAATGTAAAATACTGGAGAAGCCAAGTGAATATACAAAATGTATGGCATTAAGTATTGAAATTCCGATAAATCATTCTTGTGACAAAAGGTATAATGAGATTAGAAATTGCAACAAAAAAATTAATCTTTTCTAATGACATAGATTGTGCCTAGGCGGGTAAATGGTGTGAATTTAACTTGATGTCATTACACTCCTAAATTTGTAATCTCATTTTCCTCCTCAGATTCTTCACTTAAAGAAGGCAGAAGTGTGTGTGTGTGTGTGTGTATGCGTGTGTGATTGGGTGTGATGCATTCTGTATTTGGGAAAAGTTACTTAATCCTTCAACTTCAGTGCACCAGGAAGTGAGTAATATTTGAAACAGAGGGAAACTTCCCTTCCAAGATTCAAATAGTCTTTTGGTTCTTATTCAAAGCTCTGCAGAATGCAACCAGCATTGACTGACTCCATAAATCTTCCCCATTCCAGTGGTCTCAGGCCTTTGAAAACCTGTTCCAGGCTGGGAGGAGAGACAAATGCAGAATAATTAGAGCAGAGAACTCCACAGCCAGGCCATAGATTACAAAGATGAGGTTTCAGCTGTCAGTGCTGAGCAAGAGCTATGTTTTGAAGCATAGCAGGCCTGCAGTGGACCTGGGAGCCTCTCTTATTCAGCCATTACCCTCTGGATCATGATTTTTTACTCACTTGCTCCATGAAGCGGATGACTGAGCGGGAGGTGGGAGGGAAATGAAGAATGTTATTTCTTTGAGCAAGTTGTGTCTTTTCCCCTATTTACCATATTCTTTCAGATGTGCTGTCTAAGTACTAAATGTTGCACTCAAGGCTCTGACAGTTTTTAGCTGTGCTCATTGTTCCTGAGAGGGTAAAGGACATAAGAATTATCTGCTTATTCCTGTGCATCCGTAACCAGAAATGTGAGCACATGCAGGAGCATCTTTCCCAACAAGTGGGTGCATAGCTGAAGTCACAGCCTGAGGTCTCCTGCCTCCTCACTGAGAAAGAAAGATAGAATGTAGAATCCAGGTTTTAAGTTGCTGTCAGGGCTGGATATGCAGTGATTTCTTTCTCAGCCTTGGACTAGGAATATGCATGAGCAAGTAATGAGACATTTAGGAGCCCAAATTAGTATTTTCTCTTAGCAACTTCCTTCTTCCCACACCTCAAAACACTCTAACCAGTCCTTCCCTCTTTATAATCCACCTCCAGCATTTAAGCAACATAAAAGCTTCCCAAATCCACAGGAATCCATCTAACAGAGTAAAATGGGAGATGTAGGGAGAGCTGGATGGCAGAAGCAAGCCTGTGTCCCCAATAACAGTCCCTGCCCATCCTTTTTGTTACTGCAGACACTGGGATCTCTCTGTTGTCCTTCCTTTCTGCTGCCCCAGTCGAGCAGAAATCTAAGCAGAAGATGAAATCTCCACTGCCAATCCTGTGCCCACAGACTAAGTCACAGCAGCCCTGGGACTTGAGGTGATAAACTGTAAGTAGCTTAAGAACAAGCATCTTGATAGGGAGGGTAAGGGAAAATACACAAAATCTTTTAAGGTGGTTGATGTGGTACAGATTTTCACTGCAACAGCAACGAGTGCATTTTTAACACAAAAAACCCTACCTCCTGCCATATTTCAGATCCCCTCATCAAAGTATGGCATGGATAACTGAATTTTTTTCAATTAATCATTTACAACTTCATCTAATCTGGGCAAAGCTCTGTGGGTGCATGGTGTGTTTTGTTTTTGTTCTGTGTTCCACAGAGCTAATTAACCTGAGGCAGACAGTGGCATAGAACACAAGTTTGGAAACACCACTGGCAGCTGAAAACACATCCAAAATGGGGAGTGTTGGGCAGCCTTAGTATGATGAAGAATTAAGAGTCATGCCTGCACTAAATAGCTTATTAAGAGACAGAGTGGCTGGAAGCAGCATTCAAGGATATGTATGACTGTGGGTTATGCAGAGTCAGAAAACTTTTTGATCAGTGAAAATTGCTACCTTCTACAGTTCCCTGCGTCTGCAAAGTTACCAAACGTGGGAGGATTATGCTTTGCTGTTACAGGTGACATGAGGCTGCAGATTTCCCTCCCCCACCCTCAGTTTCTGGAAGCTTCATGATTTTTAACTACTAATGAGTTGGAAATCAGTAACAGAAAATATTTTTTTCTGTTGTTACAGATATATATGGATTTAAAAAAAAAGTTTTCACAGTGTCTCATCATCTCCTGGTTAAATGATAAGTCTGTGACGAAAAAACTCTTCTGTGAGGGTGAGGAGAAGCTGCATCATGGGACTTTGTATTGTCTGTATCAGGGAAAAAATGTAAATGGCTTTTAACTAGCCATTGGAAAGATAGAAGTAATTGACTCCTCTGAGAAAATTGAGGAAATAAGGTTTTTTGCTCTCCTTTTCCTTCTCTCGTGCAAAACTGTCACGTGTGCTGCCCTTCATAGCTGTCCTCCTCTGGGGATGGGCACGGATGTCATGCACGTATCTATTCTCGAGTTTGTGTGTTTCACACTGAATTTTGCCAAGCAGAGAAGAGGTCAGTCTTTCTACAAGAGGATGGTTTTTTGATAGAGAAGTTCAAAAAAGCCAGAGGTTCCAGTATCACCGTGTTCCAGTATCTACAGCATGGCTACAGAGAAAAGTGGAGACTCCCTTTTTACGGGGAGAGACGAGGGGTAGTGGGTACAAGTTAGTCCAGAGGATTCTGTTTGGAAATGAGGAAAACCTTTCACAATGAGCATAATCAGCCCCTGGAATAATCTCCCCAGGGAAGTGGTGGATTTCCCAGTGTTGAACACTTAAGTGCCTGGACAGGGTGCTGGGCCATCTTGTGTAGACTGTGCCAAGAAAGTTTCGACCAGATGATCCTTGAGGTCTCTTCCAACCTGATAGTCTATGGTTTTATAAAACGTATTTTCATTTTGCCTCTTGTCTGCCAGACAGAAATCTGGCTTGTTCCCTGTAGCAGCTGTCCAGTCCCTCATGGCCTGGTTGGGTTTGGGTCCTGGGGCAGTCCCTCACCAGACCCAAGACATGCAGCCTTGCGAGCTCACAGCTTTCACTTGCCCCTCCTCCAGGCTCTTTTCAGTTTCCTGAAGCCATATTCTCCCTGGGCTGTTCCTACTGCTGTCTGAGCCAGGAGGCTTAATGTACCAGCAGAGTGGGATCCTGAGCCAGGGAGAGTCCTGAGTAGCCAGGGCACTGGGACAGACTTTCTGAAACACCATCCCTTTGAGCAAGCAATACTGAAAATATTTGCATTTTCCAGGTCTTGTTTTACAAAACCCCAAAGGAGAACAAAGTAACTTTAAAAGCAAAGATAGTCTTTTTGAGGACAGATCTCGTTTGATGTTGCCTTATGTTTTGCCTTTTATTTCACCTCTTGCAAGGTGAATCCTTTTTGCCTGTCTTGTAATAAAGTTGGTTGAACAGAGTGCAACTCAGAAAGCCACTGTGGCCTCTGCAGGGCATTTGAGTCCGTAGTAAAAGCTGCCTCTTTTCTACCTTCAAGAGTTTATCTTTGGGTCTTTACACTGGCTGCTCTTGTGGTGCTGGAGTTGAAATACTGAGACCTGTTTGCCTTATTCTCTCCCTCCTTTATCTTTGAACCCCAGTAATTCTCCCTCTGCCAAACCTACCTGTCCTAGTTTGGACAAATTTTGGAGGAAAATATCCTCTGATAGAAGTCAGGTTGCAACCACCCCTCCCCCCACCAGATTCGGGGAAAAAAAATTTCCTCGAAGGAAAGTGAAAGAGATAAAAACAATTTATTTAACAAACACACAGAAAAGGAATTATAATGCTATATAATGAAATCTCTCACTGTGGAGAGAAACCTGGGAAGATTTCAGAGTCCTTCGGTAGGTGTGGCCTCTCTCCTCCTCAGAGCTGGGTTGGTGAGGTCCCACCCCCGTGGCCCTCCGGAAAAATTCTCCCAATGTGTTCAGATTTTGTTGAAACAGTCCAGAAGAGAAGAAAAAAAACCCAAAATCTCAGGAAAACAAAGTTCAACTCTCTGTCTCCCTCCAGAAGAAGAAAAGACCTGAAAAAGCTGGCTGAAAAAAAACCAAGGATGTTTTCCCCCCCCTGCTCTCGCTGCCCCAAGCAGAGGAGTGTGTCTCGGTGTCCTTGAAACAACTGCTTTGAAAAGTTGTTTGTTTTTTTTTTTTTCCTCTGTCCCTCTCAGGCTCAGTTTAAAGGCACAGAAAAGATTGATGGGCATAGAGTAGTGATAGGGGATACACATCATAAAGTCACCCCAAGACACTACCCTTTTCCACCATGGGAGCCAGAAGATCACGTTTTGGTAAGGGTTTGTGAAGCAACCCCATCTGTAGCTTGTGTGATGTCTTCCACCTCTTGTCTCAAACACATGAGGAAATACCATATTTACCACTCTTGGCTGTAGTGTCTTGCCGTTCAGGTGGACACCCAAAAAGTTATCCAGAAACTCCACAGTTACCGCGGATGTGCACGTCACGTACTGCGTTACAGAAAGGTAAAACTGAACTGTATCGATACAGCTGAAAAAAAATCAAGTGTCTCTTTTAAGGAAAACCAGTGGTGATGGGCAGCAGGGTGGGATTTGGATTGAATTGGATGGAAATGGAATGAATACTGTGCTGTAAGCACACTCCCAGTATTCCCCAGTGTGCACTCAGTTACTTCTGTGTTCAAAGAAGAGAAACCTGCTTTTTGCAGCAAAGCTATCACTTAACACACAGAGAGAAATAGAACATTATGAGTTTTAAGTTAATATTGTGCTTATTATCTGTCCTTTTTCTGCATTTATGGGATCAGTGATGGTTTGATTTCTCTTCCTTGCTGTCCCATTTCCGCTTTCTCTATTTGAGCCATTTTGGCAATATTCATACCTAACTGGATAAATGTACTCACAGCTTTTGCTTCAATGTACGTTCATATGCTGATTAAGTAGTTCTCTGACAGCATTATGTCTGGTTAAATATATATTTCTGAATTTACTACACCAAAATAGAAAGCAATAAACAGTGCTAAATGACTTTTTGAACCATTATCATTGTATAAAAATACTGAAGTACAATTTTGAACTCTCTGCAAAATCCTTAGAAGATGTAAAGGCCTCCTGCTTTCAAAGACTTCTAAAATATTAGACCAAATTCAACACCTGTACTGACATGTGACAGTGATCTGGTGCACAAAAAGCAAGGAGCCTCCTTTTCTTTGCTCTGAAAGCTTTTGCAACAGGTAATATAAAAATCCCTGTCTTTTGTCAGATCATTTTACTGTCTTAATGATGTTTGAATGTAGCATACACCTAGTGAATTTAAAAAGCACTCTTGAACTGAAGTCCTTCCTAATTTGCCAGACACCTGAGCAATGAAAATGAATGCAGTGACAGAACTCGTTCTGTGGCAGTGACCTTGAGCTCTTGGGAAAGATTTGAAAGCATCATCTGGTGCTCTTCACCCTAAGACCAGTTGCAACAGTGCCCCTCAAACCTTTACTGTATCATGAAGGTTTTATTCATTGTAAATCAGATGCGTTCACCTCACTTAGTCTGGACTAAGTGCAGACCTTCATCCTCTGCTTCAGAGGTGAGGATGACCTGCTCAGTTATCCAAGTTAATATTCAATTAGCCGTTAAAGATTCCTAATTTAAATACCTCTAGGGAAAACATAAGCTTTTTAGAAGAGATACTTGGACAAGTTAAGCATGATTCATATTAGCAGCAATGTGTGAAAGCTGGGTCTCACTGAAGATTACATCTGTTGTTAAGAAGTGTTAACTTGAATAGGCAGAGACTGTGGTGATTACGTGTATTATCTATACCCCGGGGGAGCTGTGTTGTTATCTGAGGGAAGTTCATGCTGTACTACCGAATTTGGATGGGAAAAGATTCCAAAAATATGGCAGTGTTTACTTGGAGTGCCAGACGTTCGACAGTTTCCAAATCAGGCTTGAAGTGTTTTGCAGAAAATGCTGTGGGGTCATTGGTCCTTCTGCTTCTAGGGAGAGGGTCTATGGACAATTTAAATAAAAACTGCAAAACCTGGGCCATACCTTAAATTAAACTTATTAGCTTTCTAAAGCTAATAAAAATTTTTCTACGTTGAGGCATGGTAGTGGCTTCTAAAAGGCCTTTTTATTGCACCTGTGCTTGAAAGAGCACATCTTTCAAAACCTGGAAATTGATGCTGACATAAACCTTTAGGGCCCGAGCCAAAGCCAGCTGCCTGCGTGGGTGCCAGGAAGGCAATCCTGCTGCCGCAGGGCTTCCCCTGCCTCGGTGGTTCATCTCCCCGCTGGGGTGGTGCAGGAGCAGGCGCTGCTGAGCAGGCAGGCAAACACCGGGGAATCCGTGACAGACCGAACGGGGGACTGCTCTGGGGCAGGTTTCTGGCTTGTGAATTTCTGTGTCTTTTCCAGGTACAGATCCTATCTCCCACCTGTGCTGCAAGGCTGCACACTACCAAAGAAATGGAAAAAAAGAATGACCAGGACTGACTCAGGCTCAATACACCTACTGCAGTAAGAAAGTATTTCTTTTTGCTATTGGTCTCTTTTATTTAAGAAAAAAATAAAGTAGAACTCAGCAAAATTTGAGCCTTGAAAGCTTTCCATAGTATCTTACAGTGTTATAGCTCTGACGTGTGGTTCATTATTTTCCCTTGAACTACAGGGCTCTGTTTGCCTGGAGTTCTTGCCAGGGAGCTACCACAGACTCCCATAAGTGATGGGATGTAGTATTCCACTGGGAACCTCACTGCCGGGGCATAGATGGAAAAGAAATATGAACTATCTGAAATACAACTTCTAAGAGGTATTGCAATAACTTGCGTTTCAAAAATCCGGGTTTTTTTTGCATAATCTTTTTTTTTTATCTCCCCACCTTTATATTTTTCAGTTTAGAAAAGTATCCACTCTCTTCCATGGAAAGGGTTAGTTGGATAGTTTTCTTGTGAAGTTTTACAATAAACTTTTCAGCCATCCACAGTGTTAAAATTTCCAATTTTTTCTTTTCCTTCCTCTTATAAAAATATGTTTTACTATTTGTTAATAAATGAAAAGGATCAATGTGAGGAATGATATAGTAACAAAATAAAATTAGTTTAAGAAAACCACTTCTTTATTTTTCCATAATTTCCCTTGTTAAGTGTATATTTTCCTTTATCAATGTGGGCCTGTGCTGTGAAATTAAATCAATAACCACTGTGCCTAAATTTAACTCTGAGGGGTAAGAAAACCAACACCTCACACTATTATTATTTTTCCTTTCACTTCTTATTTATTTCCCCTTGTCTTTGGGTAGTAATCTATGCTTTTTCTGAACAAGCACTAATACAATATAATAATACAATATAATAATACAATACCACATAAATTATGTGATGCTGTACAGCTACTTTGCACTCAGAAGGTACTGTTGGAAAGGTTGAAACAATATTAGGTGATTGAAAATTTGCATCTTTTTTCATTGAAAATTACAAACCCAGGCTGTAACGTGATTTGCTCTGAGGATGAAAGGTGTGGTTGTGGTGAGTGTTCAAGAAAAAAAAAAGACATCAGACTTTCCTTACTTGTGTCCTTACCTTATTTTCCAGGACATGGACAATTGCACAGATTTGAAAAGGAAAATAAATACTGAGTCTGAGGGCGTTTGTACAGTCAGTGGCATCCCAGGCGAGGTCTGAGGTGAGCAAGCTCTTGTGTGAACGTAGTGGCTTTGCCCATAGATTGGTGAAGTGCAGCTGGAATTTGCAGAGGGTTTTCCCATGCCCAGGGTCTGAAGTGCCCATTCCAGCGTCCGATTTCAGCAGGCATGAATGCCCAGCAGATTGGATGTGTCCTGGCTACAGTCTGCACATGCCAACTTCTCTGCAGTCACGTTGTCCTCTTTTTGCTACCCAGAGGATTTTTTGCTCACAAAAACTTGAGACTTGCTTTGACAAAAATTCAGTTGGACAGAAACATGTGTAAAACAAAACAAAAGTATGGCAAACCTTATAAATTACTGTTTCTGCTGCATATCATGTTCCAAAACATTAAAGACTCCACAGGAACAAGAGTTCACAGCACACACAGTGGTGTTTTCAGTTTTGGGTTTTTTTTCATGGTCTTTTGTTATTTATTTCTGTAGGAAGTTGCTCTGAAACTGACTAAAATGAATTATTAAGCAACCTTGAGTAGCTGCTTTTTATGCATTGAATTCATAGACTGTTGTGATTGTTGTGTTTGTTTACCTTGTCTATTAACAGGGTTAACAAGTTAATAGTAATAAACATAATCATCACTAAGATTTACACTGTGCAGAAGCTGACTTTTTCTTTTTTTTTTCCCTTCTCCCCCTTTTACTTGCCTTCCTGACCTGGACTTTGCACCCATGATGTTTCTGTTTGCAAACACTCCAGACTGAGCTGGATGGAAGGGAGGGTGCTGCCATTGATTTTGCTGCAGGGGCACCAACCCAGCAGGCAGTCGGCACTCGCTGTGCACGCTTCACCTCCTGCACTGACACTTACCCCTGGATCCTGTCCCTTGCTCCAGGCGTGGCCACCTGCACATCAGGGCATTTTCACGTTGATGCTGTGTTCCCTCTGCGCAGTGCAGCTGGTGCATGGGGGCATGAAGTGAGTTCAATAATTGCGTGTCAGCAGGTAAGGTTCCAGTCTTGCTTTCAGTGAAGTGAGCTCCTGCTGTATCCATCCAAAATTATATCTTTTTGGGCTTTTGTTTATTGCTAGTAGGAAAGAACAGCACAAGATAAACTGCAGCAGTCTGTCTCCCTGAATCTAGTTGGTCCTAGACCTGTGTGTGTGACCCGGAGGTCAGGCACCCTATACCCTCCTAACCAAGGCATTAGAAATGTACTTTGCCCAGCTTTGTGTCACCCTTTCAGCATATACTGAACTCCCAAAATAGGCTGAAACATACAAAACATTTAACTTGGGTAACTGGATTGAGGAGTGTCTGCATTTGCAGTTGCACTGATGCATCCATGGCCCCCTCAAGTGCAGTAAAAAACAGCAGGGAAGGATAGGGGACAAACACCTCAGTGGCAGCAGAAAGAGGACACGTGTCTACAGCCTTCCTCCATAAATTGTCTCAACTTCAATTTGAGATTTTATGGTGACTTACGAGCCACACACTGTAGTAAAGGTTAAGCTTTTTGAAAATCCTTTGAGCTCCTCCAGCCTCTCAAGGCACTTGCTTCAGTGGTGGACCAGCTTCATGGTGAGGAACATCTTTCTTTGCATCCAATTATAGCTGCCCTTGCTCCACTGCAGTCATCATGTCTCATTTTTTAGTGTGAGATGCAGAGAGGTCTGGCTCCCTTATCTACAACCCCTAAAGGCATCTGAAGATAAAAATTGGTTCCCTTCAGCCTTCACTTCTCCAGACTGGAAAACATAGCCCCTTCTATCTCATGTTCATATTTAGTACACATGCTCTCAGATCTGGAATAATTATTTTCACATAATGTCTAATTTTAAATAATTGGTTAAAATTTTAAAATGCCCTTTTTTCTTTTTTTTTTCTTTTTTTAACTGGATTTGATCACTTCCTTGAGTCCTTTTGATCCTGAGGCCAAAAAATGGCCTCACTCATTCAAGTCCATCCTCTGTCTAAGCAAACCCAAAATGTAATCAGCAGAAGAAAGGTAAAGGCCATTTTCTGTGGTTTACTCATGTCCTCCTGCTGAGTCTAAGCTCAAAGAGGCTGAGCTTAATGGGCAGAAGTCAAAGTCTCTGAGACCTTTCTTTTTCTCCCCTTCTTTTCCAGCTTCCTAAAGACTTTCAAAGAGCGCTGTTGCTGCCAGCCCCACTCCCTGCAGCCCTGTGTGGAAGTACAGATGCCTGGCCATGAAGATCTAGGATCTTTGCTGATTTATCTGCTGCTTCTTGAGAAGCCTGACCTCAGGTCTTGAAGGATGCTCTCCTGGTGAGTCAGTGCACTGGTTTTAGGCACTCTGCGCTCCTCCTGCTCTGTGTGCATGCTGGCTACAGCACTGCTCCCAGCTTCCTTTTCTCCTTGCCATAACTGCAAGATAGGATTTCACCTTCTCCTTCAGCTAATAAAGCTGCTTAGAGATCTTTTAAAAGAAGTCAATACCGTTATGCATTATTTTTCATAACTGAAAGCCTTGTGTCGGGCCTCAGCTCAAGTCACTTGTTCAGTCTTACTGTCTAAGTAAATGTGAGTATTTTATTTCCTGTGCTGTTGCTGTTCTGTGCAATATTGATGGACACCACGAGGTGTGAATATGGCTGAACTTCATGGGTGTGCTTCTTGTAATTTCTTTAGGCTGAGTGAAAAAAAAAAGTGAGGCAGTGTAGGCAGTGAGAGCTGAAAGAGAAGTTGCTGTACAAGACAGTAATTAGTAGTTAGCCTGACAACCTCCAGCAAAAATCGAACCTTTATGGCCCAGTGGTCTCTTTAGTGGCTGGGTACAAACACAAAAGCTGGGTCACTTGATACTGCTGTGTGGGCTTTGGGGCAGGAAGCAGCCAGGGAGTGGAGAGAGGTAGCAGACTGAGACAAAGTTTAGCTTTAAGAGGAAGCAGAGGTAGCACAGCTCCAGCTGTCCGACTCAACAAAAGCAGGTCTGAGAATTGTAGCCAGATAGCTTGCTTCTGTAGTTGTCCCTCAAACAACACCATTTTATGTAATCTGTTTGCAAATCCATGTGGTTGTACAAGGGAATGCTGAACTTTCTGAATTTCTTCATAGAGGATTCTGGTAATGCTGAATTTTCCAAAGTTAATCCACCACATCTGTCCATTCCAACAGTGCAGTGCAACTTGCCTGTGAACTGAGCCAAAACTACCCCAAATTTTGTTGTGTTCTTGTAAGAGCCAGGATGATGGAACTCATTGCTTTGCTCTGTGTGGAAAGGCTATTGACAGTGGCACCGGGTGGGACTTCAGCTGGTCTCCAGGATGGATAAGTTCACTGTCATGATTTAGGAATGGTATTTCCCAATTTAGTGCTCCCACTGAGACGCCCCAGACCATGTGCTGCCCACTCTCTTCCACCCCACCTTCCACTGAGACAGGATGGAGAGGAGAATTGGGGCTATAAAAAGGTAAAGATCATGAGATAAGAACAATTCACTGGAAACAGCAATGAGATAAGAAAGCAAGCAGTAACAACAACAACAGTACAAATAACAGAGTGTACCAGACAGGCAAACCATCCACAGGTGATTGCTTACCACAGGAATCTGGCACTACAGGACTGGGGAATAACCCCAGGGTCCTGGCCGTGCCCCTCCTGGCTGCTGCAAAAGTTAACTCTGTCTTGCCTGGAACAAGGACACACATCTAGAGTGAAAGCCTGTGCCCTGGTTCTTCACGGCCATGCAGCAGGCTGATCATAGTGATTAAATAATGACATTTCCAGGGCTTGGTTTCTGCTCATAATGAAGTTGTGAGGTGAATCTGGGCTTAAGGTCTAGCCACAGTGTGTGTGCCAAATGCATTTAGGTTTTGCACTCTATAAAGTAAAAGATTCCCAGCCTTAGGCATTAAATTTTGCATTTTTCTATTGATATTTCCAATACAAATGTATATATATCCACTTTTAGCTGCTGTTTAAACCTGTCCCTTCATTTGACTATTGTCTTTTATCTGGAGCGTATACAGTGCCTCTTCTGTGTCTTCCTGTTCTCTTTCTTCCAAGAGACCTTCTGGCTTTTATTATGTTCACATAAAAATATTAGAAGTGTTTCCTCCCTGAGAATTACAAGTCATCAGGACAGCATAACTAGTGTAAGCATATTATTATTTATTATGTTTATCTTGTATAGGAGTATAGCAGGTACTCTGAGTCTGGACTGTAGTACAGTGAAATCAATAGGAAATGATCCTTAATTAATTTGGCTTCTGTTCCTAAAGTAATTCAGCACTTCCACTGAGAATTAACTCATCAGCTTCTCTTGCTAAGTAAACATCACAATAAATAATACAAACTGTTGCTTTCAGAATGTTTTGTTTTTCTGCAACTCAAAAGGAGCTTTTGTTTAAAGTTTAAAATTTTTATGGATCTATGCCTCTGGGCATTTTAGACGTAAGATGAATAAAAAATGATCTAGGGTTTTATTTAGAAAACCATTCCTGCGCATATATAGGCTTGTCATTTTGAAATGAAATTTTCATACAAACTTTCAGCCCAAGGGACCAAGTGGAATCTTCAGATTTAACAATTTATAAGTATTCTGCCACTCAATGCATCCGAACAATATGTCCACACCAAACCATTCCCGTGCACTTCGAGTTTTTCATATTTACTGGGAGTTAGAACAGTGTGTCTTTACATCACTATCTGCAATATGCAATTAATCCAGCAAAACTAGGCAACTTCACAGACTGCTAAAAGCTACTAATTAATTCTAACTTCAAACATCCATAAAGACACACTCCATCTGACCACGATGAATCTTACAGCTAGGATTGCTATTTGTCAGAGGAAAAACAACCTCCAAATTGTCACATCTCTCCAACAACGTGGTTCTTTCCCAAATTGTCAGTGCTATGCTCTTTTCAGGCTGCCAGGTAGGAGTAAATGAGCTGGCTCATACACACAAACCCAGCCTGTTTCATCCCTGCATCCCAGCCCTCGAAAGCCAGCGCGGTTGTGTAAGGATCTGTGCTCATACAGCATCCGAGATGCAGTTTACTCTCACCTCCTTCCTTCATCCCTTTCCTCTGGGTCCTGCTGTTTCATTTGTGGCAGCGGGCTTAGATTGTGTGGGATGCCAGAGGCGGGGGAACAGGCCCGGAGCGAAATCCCAGAGCTAACTTTGCGCATCAGCTGCCACCCCATGAGCACCATCTAGCTGACTCCTAACACAACAGCACGGCAGGCTGGGCAGGGTTGGCCACGGAAACCCTTTGAAGCAAGTTTGCCATGCCACAGCTTGGTGATGTAAGCTGTAAAAATACTGGGAAGCACCTGGGAGCCTGATATCCATATAAACTGCTTGCCACAAACACGTCTGGTTCTTTCACGGTGCAGTGACGTGGCGAAAGTATCTTCTGTGCTGGGGTGTCTGCACGGAGCACGCTTCAGAGTCTGAGGATCAGAGGTTCCACCTTTTGTACTCTATAGATATCAAGAGCATTGCATTGCATTTGTTTTCAGCTGATCAATTCTCTGTAAAGACAGCGCTGTGCTGAAGGAGAAGCACTGAGCTGAAGCCCAAAAACCTTCCTTCGCCTGAATATGCTGTGTGACTCTTCACCGAGAAACAGGATTGAGAAACTATTTATATAGTTTTTCTTCAAAAGCATTCTGTACAGATGACTTAATTACTTCTTGCATAGTCATTTGAAAATGAAAAATCCTGTCATGTTCAGAACTAGAAAGTTTTACTCTGTTTTGAAGGAAAACAGTAGTTCCCTGGGTCATGGGGTCTTTTGTGGAGGGCATGGTTTGTGGTTGCAGTTTTGTGTTGTTGTTACAGATTTTACCTTTCCAATTCTGATGTAAAAAGTCTCGCTGAAGAATTTCCCTGGAATGATAACAGCCTACCATTACAGAGGCACTGTTTGTTGTATCCTTGCATAGCTACACTGGGGGGATGATTTGCGTTGTGGAAGTGGGGAGACCAGGGCTCGACTGCACTGAGTGTGACTGTGAACTATGAAATCGTGTTTTCCCCATGTCTTTCAGTTTAAGTAGGCATCTGTTCCTTCCTTTCTTTATATCCATAGCCAATGGGTTCATCTTTTCTCAGGCAAAGAAAAAATTCCTGGCTTTCCTGACATGTGTTCCACTTGGCAGTATTCAGAGCAGAATGGTGGTGTGAGGAAAGAGGCTGAGTGGGAAATGGGGGAATGCTACAAGGAGGTGTGGAAGGATTGTATTTCTTATTCAGTATGTGAAGAGCAGCTTCCAGTCTGACTGCTGTTCATTTATACGTTAGAATAATCCTGATCACATTATGCATTCCCCTATGAAAATTCACATTTTAAATGAACAAAAAAATATTGGTCAGTGTAGCAGGCATCCAGTCATGTGGCTATTTGGTACATAAAATTAAAGAATCACTCATGTGATCTACATTGATGGGCTCTGCGGACAGTGCAGCTTAAAAATGTTTTTGTTATTAAACCCAGGAGGAGATGGAACCACCTGAAAAAGTACATAGCATCAGCCCACACATCCTCAGGTGCACAAATGTCAATCTCTAAAGCTGGTTGGAAGCTGAGAGTGCGGAGACAGTGATAGACTAAACCACTGCCAGTGACATTCGAATCTGTGGGGTGTTTTTAGGCTGCCTCAGTGTTTTTGAAGAAAGGTTGATAAAATGTCTCAGAAAAACTGACAGGTTTTCGAATGACGGTACTAGCTTTTACCTGATAGGGGAGCACGGCTGTGCCTTTGATGGCGCAGTGAAAAGTTGCCCGTCCTGACAAGCCCCACTCTGGGTGCAGCTGCTCCAGTTCCTGATCTCTGCATGGTGCTGCTGGTGAATCTATGGCTCGCCCAGTGCCTGCAGTCAGCCTAAACTGTTCCCGTATTCTCTGCCCTATCAAAATCAATTTGGTGAGCAGTGCTTCATCTGAGGGTTGCTCTAGTTCATGGAGTAGTGGCTGTCTGCCAGCTGGTTTGAAGTGATTTTGGCAATTGTCTCCTTGCTCTGGCCAGTGTCATTGAAGCTGTAAGAGCTGGGTGTGAGTCAGTAGACTCATCCACTGTGCTAAACTCCAGCAGACTCTTTAATTTAAACCAAGCAGAGATTCTTCAGAGGTAAGTGGCATGAGTGTTGGCACCCCCAGAAAATACATGGAGCTTGTGTTACCTCCCTTATCCCAAAAATATGTCAACAAAGCAGGCTTCTTGGGACCTGGCTAGCTCCTATCATCAAGAATATGATTCTGCAACCTGCAGGAGAATTACTGCAGGATTGCCAAAGCAGGGTAGAAAAACTTATTTTTTAAGGTTAAGAAATGATAATTTATAGATGTATTCATTGTGGAATTGATGTCTTGTTTCTTTGAGAAAAATGAATGGTGTTTCTTCCTTCACCGCTTTTTCCAAATGCCTGCTTTAAAAACGAATTCCTTCATCACCAGCCATCCCTTAAGTTTTCTTTAAAACAGAGTTGTTGTAAGCATAAAAAATTGTGTGAAAGCCTGCAGGTGATCCTCATATTGAAAGACTGATGTGATTTTTATATTCTGGAATGCACTCCCCGAACGCCTCACCTGCAGTGTTGAATTTTTCCATGCAGGGGAAAAGAAGCAGCGGTCCTTTATAAATTGTTCTGCCTCCAGTGAGTGGAAACAAACTGTAAGCTGCATGCACTCAGGTATGGTGTGCCCAAAAATGTAAATAAATGCCTACATGCTTAAGGCAGCAGCTCCTCTGATTTCATGTTTGTATGTGTTGATCTGGGAGTTAGCGTAGACATCTTTTCCCAATCCCCCTACATTTGCACGATGTTCCATCCCCTGTGAAGGGATCGAGTGCTGCTAGAGGGCTGGTGCAGATCACTGCATTTCTCTCCTTATTTACATGTTGCATTCCCAGTCTGGCCTTTGGGAAGTCTAATGATTTCTCCTGACTCTGCACTTGATTAAAGATAGAGTGGTAATGCTGTCTGTGTTCTTCCCTCAGCTGTTGTGAGGAGAAATGTATTGATATTTTTAGGTAGACAAATGCAAGGACTGGGGCATGTATATTCTTTTCTCCTAGGGGAGCAGTCAGTTATACACGTGTAGAGAAAAAAGACTTGGTAAAATATGAAACCTCTGTGAATTTATTCCTTTTAATTGTATTCCATATCATTACATTTTTGAGTACCTTCTTGTAAAATGGTGCATAATTTTTGATGAACACAAGACTAAAGGTCTCCTTTGGATTTAGATTCCAAGTATTTGCATAAATTTAGTTCCATAGAATTATTTTATTTGCAAATCAAAATGCACACACAGATGTACCTTTCAGAGCTTAATTTTATAAACAAGGCATCCTACCCTGCTCTCAGTGAAGCTGACACAACTCTACGGTAACATCAGCAGATTTACTTGAGATTTAAATTTGGGTAACTGAGAGCTGCATTTGGCCTAAAGACTCCAGAGTGAGAAGCATGTCATTAGTCATCTGCCCAGTGAGCGCAGTCTACCTAGAATATCTACAACTAGAGGAAAAATTTCATGCCAAACAATTTTTAGTCTGCTTTAACATCTGCATTTTTCATCCCTATCTCGTTCTTTTGTTGTTAAATAAGATTTTTTTTTCCTTGCATGCACATCAGGGAGCTCAGACTCTTGCTTTTTCCAGATACAAAGTCTTAGTGCTATTTTTATGTGGACAAAACAAAGCACCATCCATTTAGTTTAGTGGGAGATTATCTGCAGACAGAGCAATGGTCTAATCAGGGTCTCAAGGGCTCTGAAATATTAGACTAGATTTCAGTCCCAAGTTATTCTGTTATCTGCTTCTCTGATGAGAACATGCTGAGTGAAAGGAAGACCTTATAAATTGCCTCACAGTTGTAAGACTGCTACAAAAATTCCCTGCAGATAAATAGTGGATTGTGACTGCCAGACAACTGCAAGAGACTATATACACATATCCTACATGGCCCCAGCCTTAATATATGATGAGTAGCTGCTTTCGTTAGTACAGGTAGAGAGATTTCTCTTGTTCAAGCTGCAGAATACAGTCACCTGCCACAGACTGGAGCTAAGTTACTTACCACTCTTTAATCATTTGGTAGCTCTGGCTGCCTCACATTATCTGACTTTCAATTTTTCTTCCAACAACATAGGCTGGGACTTAGATTTTTAATTTATTTCAGGCACTGAAAAAAATATACCAATGGGACACGAAATTTTAAATTTCTAATTATATATTTTGATAGAGGTAAAATCATAAAACTATTTTGAAAACTTCAAGATGAAATCCTCTGGGTGTTGTGTTTAATATGTAGAGGCTACTACAGGCTAGTGAAAACATGCTTTAAGTGCCTACTAAGAATCCTAGGTGGAATAAGTATAATAGCCTCATCTTCTGAAATATAGAGTCGATACAGAACCATTATAAGCACGGTGCGTTAGCACATCCAGAACTAATGTTGACCTTTGCTTTAAACACTACTTGCTGAATTTGAAATAACATTTCTGATGGGAAACAGATTGCGTTTTCCCAGGGAGGAAGGATGTTCAGGCACAGGAAGGTAGGTTTGCAACCTCTGCTACCAGGGCTGGTTGTAGAAAAGGCAACGGACCTTGAGAGTTAAGACAGGATCATACCTGGGGAAGTTGTTGGGTCATGATTTTGTGATTGTTTTTCATCAATCAGGCATTCTAAAAGAAGCATAAGAGGGGAAAAAAAAAAGAAAAAAATTAATGACAAAAGAGATGAGCACTATGCATAGACCAGGCACTGAATTTAGGGTCCACACCTTTGGTACAGTTTGGATTCAATGTTGTCCATCACAATCTTTGTATGGGAGTTTGAACCTGTGTTCAGAATTAGCCTCAACCATTTCCCATTCTAAACACTGGGGTTCACACTGGAGAATGTTGGTACTAAAAGTGGCTTCTAAATGGATTTCTTTTACTTTTCTTTTTTTTAAATTTTTTATTGCTTTTACTGTAACACTGCAGTTTGGGCACTTTCAGGAAAATGCAGCACAGTAAGAGCTCTGGGGTGAGCTGGGATCTCCTCACAAGTCAGAGATCAGTGCCAAGACAAAGATCTCAAGGATCCCTCTCTCCTGCAATAGTCTGTCCCTGCCTGCTCCAAGTTAAGCCAAGGAGAGAGTTGAGGACGAACATATCAACTGCATTGTCTCAAAGTGAGCTTCTTTTACCAGTGCCTCCAGCTGTCTCAGTCTGCAGGCTTCTCACTTCTTAGTCCCACAGCGCTTACCTGGCATCCAACTGAGTGGCAGACACGATCCTATTTCTTGTTTATGCAGGGCCTGACTCCTTCCCTGTGTTATTTAACCTGCGGCATCAGGAGAAGTCCATGGCAGGGGATGACTGCTGTTTTGGATGCTGGCAGAAGCCTGAAAGGGCCACACAGGCTGTGATCCAAGAGCAGAGCAGCAAGTGCTATGCTGGGATTAGGCTGGGTTTCTTGAGAAATAACAATATTGGTCACAATTAGCATGCTCTACACCTTTGGTTTAAAAAAACAAAAAAAGCTGGAGAGGGGAGGGAGAAAAGGAGGGAACATTTCACTGCTACATTTAAGCTGTGGTATGATGGCTCAGCTTTCAATCTCTCCTGTGATAATAACTTCTGAAATGGAGAAAAACACTGTAAAAATGATTGGACAAAGCGTGTGTATCGCTTGTTACACAAAGGGCTATTATTTCTCACTGCATGTGTACTTACCATTAAAAAAGTTCTAAGGATAATATAAAAAAAAAACCCAGATGACAGCTGCCAAAGGCATTGTAAGATTAACTAGTGTAATTGTGCTTCCAGGTGGAGGGAAGTTTAGGAACAACTTGCTGTTCGCTGACCTTAAGGAGGCAGAGGTGATGTGTTGAGCCCCTGGAAGAGGCTTCTTCCTTCAGTAAGTGTACCTCTAATCCTTCCCCTCTCACCTGTTTACTGCCGCAGCAGTGGCACTGGCCTGGCATCTGGAGGGAGCTGTTTGTCTGGTTTGGGAAGATAAGGTTGCAGTGCGGAGATGCTGAGCAGGGCTGGAGGATTGAGGCAAGGCAGTGGGGCAGCAGGTACAAATACAGTGAGGTGAGCACAAGCACCTGCCTCTTAAATGAATCCTTATGTTTGCAAACTGATTAAAAGCTGAGCTGCTGTCTTTATTGAGGTGAGGAGCAGGGCAAACTGGAACTCCACTGAAGATGATAAGGAGCAGTACCTTTTTGGATAGCCAGGAGTTTACATATGATTATTCTGCTGGGAGAAGTTATTTTGCTAATTGTGGGAAGGTGAAATCTTATTCTCAAAAATCCCTTCTGTGTTGCCTGTTTATCCTCTCAGATAAAAGGCTCTTCTTCATTTCCAAAGAAAGCCCATGTGCCCCCTGACATACAATTACACTGATTGCTTGCAAGTAGCCTGTTTTTAAGGACAGACCCTTTGATCAGCTCTGCATGAGCAACCTAAAGAATAAATTAATTCCTGGCCACTTAGCATCAGATATTTATGTAATTTTTGAGATGAAGTAGTGCTGGTGCCTCAGTGTCCTTCATGCCCTTATTCTTCCTTGTCTTTTTGCCTTCAAGAAGGGCAGTACTGGCTGCTCTCTTGCAGTTATTCACCAGCATCCTGTATCAGGTGCCAGGGGTGAGCAGGGGCAGGCACGAGGAGCAGTGGGATTTACCTCCCAGTTATGGTGGATATAACTCCTACTGAGACCAGAATTTCTTCTGCAGTGATAAGTTTTGAAAGAAGCATTATTTGTGGATATCCTGCTGCATTCTTGAAAGTTGTATCAGTGCCCCAGTTCTCTGAAAACTTAATTAGTTAGGATTTGAAGGGATCTGCTCTCATGAGGCCTGTTCCTTCTGGAGTGAGAGAAATATGTACAGAATATACATTCATGCACATGGCTTCTAAATGGTCTACGGTTTTCATCAGTGTGTTGTGGAAACTCTCTGCTGACAAGACTTCCTGCTCTGGTCTCTGTATCTCATGGACGAAAGGGAGTATGTCTTTAGACGTTTGCAAAAAGTTAGGGAACAGAAACAAAAGGATCTCATTAAACTACAATAATTAACGAGCAAAAATAGAGGATTTTTTTAGTAGCATAGGATTGGAAAATAATACACATTTCAAGAAGCCAAGACCTCTGTAATGCCCTTTTTTTGAGTATTAGTTTTGGTTTTCGAAGTATTGCAACCGGTTATATAGTGTTAAGCAATGTTGAAAGCAAACAGCTTGAACACAGTGCAGGAGGTCTTGGAGCTTCCTGTAGTCATCGTAGATGATAGGCCACAGAAGCATAATGGCAGTCCTTTAAAGGGGTATATATTTATAAATATATAAAGTTTTAAATCGTTATTTTACATTTCGCACATCCTGCTGTGTAAGATGCAGTCATGTCTTGTTCTAATACTTAAATTCCTTGAATATTATAACGGAAACAGAAACAAAGGTATAATTTTGAGCTGATACTCAGATCTTCCACTAAGGCAAATGCATTTGACTTTGAGTTGTATGGTCTTTTTGCAGACTTGCAAGGTTTTTGATGAAAAGAACAGAGACATCCTTAAACTGCAAAATTTTGGTACAAGGCAGACTCCCGCATCACTTCTGTCTGCTGTGAATTTTGCCACTCCTAAGGACGTTTAGTGTGATTCTGTAAGAAACTTATCAGGTGATGTGGTCATCTGAAGGATACTGCATAAAACACTAGCAGCAATAGAAATTGTCAACTGCACTGATCTTGTGCTATGTTATGATTTTGATTTTGTGATGCAGATGAATATCTTTGCAGCTATGTTGTAGATATATTTAATCACAAATTACAATGTTTTCAAAGATTAAAGAGATTTCTAAATCTTTTCTAAAGCACCTTTGAAAAAAGGCATCAATGAACTTTATGAATAGTGAATATTTGAATCTATAATGTATTTCTAAAAATTACAATACCATTATAGTATTGGTGTCTTTTGACAAAGCATAAGAGAAATCTGAAGATTATTTTAATATAATTTTATTCTTCAATTAAAATATTCATGATCACCTTTCATTATTTCAACTTCCTGATCATTATGAAAAATGTAAATTATTTCAATTCACTTATTCAGATTACACACAGGAAGAAAAAAATATTGAGTCCTACCGTGCACAGAGTGACCACAGAAAATTTTCCTAGGAGTGTAGCCCCAGCCAGGTTTCTAAATTTGGCTTCAGTATTTTAATTAAAATGGACAGACTTTCCTACACAACAAAACGACAAGGGCCAGAATCCTCATGTATGGCTTGTCCTGAAAATGAGAATTGTTGTGATGCTGTTCCACATTTTATAGGGTGCGCATTTATTCCATTATATTACAACCCTCACAGATCTACATCTCATCTTTATGAAGTTTTATGAACTTTATCATACAGATGACCCTAGATTTCACTCCCTAGTTCTCACTGCTTTTGGAGAAATACTAGAAAATGGTGTCCATAAATAGGGCTGGTGGGACTGTTAAAGCTCTTTTTGGACTGCTGATATTCACAGAGCTTGCTCCTTGCAAATGGCTTTTGCTTTCTGCTGCTGTGTCCATTGCTCATTCATTTTCAGTTTTCATCCTTTTCAGCTCTCTTCTACATAACCCATCCTTCAACTTCTAAGATTATTCTTTTTCTTTGCTTTTTAAGGACTTTTTGCTGTCACCATCCTGGTCTTTCTACCCTCCAAACCTGCACTCCTGACTCTACTGGTCTGAATCTTCCCACTTGTTTCTCTTCAGTTTGCTCCTGTGCTTTCTCTTTCTTCTGCCAGGGAAGCAGAACGGGTCCCTGTGTACCCGTAACACACCTCAGACACCACCAGGAGCTGAGCCTGTGCTGAGCACACCAGAACAGGGCTGATCCAGCGAGCACTCGGGTCCCCAAGAAGCGGTTGTCTGAGGGCCTCAGAGGAGGAGAAAGCTTTCAGTGAGGTATCTGCAGGTTTCGTCTTCTGCCATGGTCTCTCACTTGGAAACACAAAGCTACACGGAATATCAAAGAGGCAAAGATTAACAGTTTTGTGTATTTGGCTCACTTATGGTATAGGACTCTCTGGGAAACCACCCTTAGGGACAAGATCTTTTAAGGATGCTTTCCATAGGGTGCAAAAGCTCTTCATCCCCAGGTGTAAGAAATCAGGAGAGGAAGGCAAGGGACCTGCTGGGTTGAGACTAAAGGGCAAGAAGGAAATGCGCAGGCAGTGGAAGCAGGGACAGGTGACCTGGGAAGAGTCCACAGACACCGTCCAACTGTGTAGGGATGGGGTCAGGAAGGCCAGGGCCTGGATGGAGCTGAACTTGGCAAGGCATGTAAGGAATGACAGGGAAGGCTTCTACAGGTACTTTCAGAAAAGGAATGTCAAAAAGAGCAACCCCTCATGCTCCCCAAAATGAGCAACACTGGTAACAAGAAATGAGGAGAAAGCTGAGGTACTCAACAACATTTTGCTCTGGCCACCTCTCTTCCCAGGGTGGAAGGGGGTGGATGTGGGGTAGGATGTCCCAGCCTTGGGATACCAGAAATCTCAACATCAAGAAGACAGCTGGTGTAGGGCTTGAGTGGATTTTGTTTTTCATGAATACAGAGAGTAAAGACCTGGGCAGGAGAGATGGAAGCACTGATCCAGGATGTGGAAAGCTTTGAGCAGCTGTGACCATCCTGGAATAGACTATGCCATGTGCATCCATTTCTCCTAAAAACCCTTGTCCTAGAAAAGGATGATTTCTCCTAGGGAAGACCTTTCCTGCGGAAGAGGCACCAGCGAGAGTGTGAGAGGGAGGAAAACTTCACACAGCACAGGGAAACAGATGTACAACAAATTTTTTCTTGTTTAACTTTTCTTTGTTTAATTTGTTTAATTAAGGAAGGGGATGGAGGAAGGGACAGGAATGATTTATCGTCATAATTCCTAAAACGTGCATTCCAGCACTCAAGATGGAATGTGCCACCTGAGGAAACTGAACATGCCTAAGTCTATGGAACCTGATGAGGCCTGAGGGAATTGGCTGATGTAGGTGCCAAGCCACTCTCCATGACATTGGAAAAGTCATGGCAGTCAGGTGGGGTCCCTGGTGACTGGAAAAGGGAAACACTGCACCCATTTTTAATAAAGGGTAGAAAGGAGGACCCTGGCAGGTACCACCAACCTGTCAGCCTCACCTCTGTGCCTGGGAAGATCCCAGATCAGCTCCTCCTGGAAGCTGTGCTAAGCCTCCTAGAGGACAGGGAGGTGACTGGGGACAGCCAGCGCAGCTTCACCAAGGACAGGTCCTGCCTGACCCACCCAGTGACCATCTGTGATGGAGTGACTGCAGCAGCGGAGAGAGGAAGGGCTGTGGCTGTCATTTATGTGGAGTCCTGTAAGGCCTTGGCACATTCCTGTACAACACCCTTTTCTCTAAACTGGAGAGAAGTGGATTTCATGCAGGGATGAGGAATTGGTTGGATAGTTCCATCCAGAAGATAGCAGTCAATGGCTCAATGTCCAGTCAGTGATCAGTGAAAGGTGGTGTCCCTCAGCGGTCCACACTGGGACCAGGACTGTTTAATATCTTTATCAATGACATAGACAGTGGATTTGAGTGCACTTGATGGCTCTTAAATGTCCCTTCCAACCCAAACTCTTCTGTGATTCAATGACTGGTACTGTCTGCTTTAGGCACCACTGGACAATGTGCACGACTCAGAGGAGCACACCACACACCCTGCAAACTATTGTGCAAAAATTCAGGGTTTACAATTTCCTTTCCTGAGAAGAGAGAATTTACCAGCTAAAGCTGTGCTAAATTATGGAAGAGAAAATCAAGTGCTATAATTGTGGGTGTTTATCACAGTTACAGTTTTTTTCTATTCATAGAAATTTGATTTGAACAGGGTAAATCTGTGCCCATAATACAAATGAGATCATCTTCAAACAAAATAAATGGAAGAGGCACTTTTTATGGCTTTGTTTTATAACTGTTCTGCTTGAGGAGTTGATCTTTAGTTTCGTTTTTTCTCTTATACCTTCACGTTAAATCAAACACAGTATAGTATAACTCTTCAATTAAAATAGTGTTGGGTTTTTCCAGTAGGAAAACCTGATAGTGAAACTAGTTATCACTAGTCATGGTAACTGATTTGTGGAGCAGGTAGGAAAAACACTGAAGGGTGGTGTAACTCCAGCTAACGTCTGTGGTGGCATTCTGTCATTGGTACAATGGGAAGTCCCTGCAGTTTAATTTTTTTGTCGTAGTAGTACAACAAAGGTACTTCCCAGACAGCCCAAACACTTTTACACCACTCAGATAACATCCCATTTAAAGAGCTGGACCTTTCCATCAGTCTGTTCTCCAGTGAGGTATGCTCTTAAATGGGAGAGAGCTGCTGTATGAGCCCGTGCTTAGCCTGCTGTGTACTGACTGCTGGATGGATAAGCAGTCTGCCAAAGCCATGCATACCAGGGAAAGGACTGTGCTAGAATGTGATGTACATAAGCTATATTCAAAGTAAGGATGAGACAAGGATCAGGTAGCTTCCTCTGGGGATGGGAAACCTGTAACAAGAGCTGTTGAACTATTAGAGCCCTTGCTGTCTTCCCCAGGTCCTGGTGGCAGCTAGGCAGCACCTTGGTAGGCAATGGCAACTGGAAAAAGCTGGTGGGAGGCATGTAGAGACACTTCCTCAGTAATACCATTCTTCCCTGGCTCCGTGGAGTCCCGCATTCTTCCCTGGCTCCGTGGAGTCCCGCATGCTCCCACAGAAGCCTGGGCAGGTTCGGTATTCAGTCAGTAGCTAAGAGTCAGGAAGGGTGTTTGCTTCCATTCCGGCAGGAGAGTTTATTGCATCCTCACTGTCGAAGGTTCAGGGGCAAATACGAGACCAATGGCTAACTTTGGGTTTTTCCCAGGGCCAGGGAAAAGGCGGGATCAGGGAATGGGGACCAGTGGGAGAGCCCTGGGGGAGTGATGAGGGGCCAAGGCCAGCAGCCAACTGGGGAATTCAAACTGGAATCGATTAATTTAACAGAACCACGCACCCTAGGAAAAGCCTTTTGGTCACTTTAGCATAAAGGTGTGTTCACCGGCCACCACACTGACTTCATCAAGACCCTTACTCCTTCCCCTTTTCCCCTACTCAGAATGTAAGTAACTTCATCTGTAAACATTTATGCAAGCTCGGTCTTCTGGGATTGGGAAACAGTTCCCAGCTGGGCAGAAACTTGCTAAACATTCAGGAGGAAACACAGCACGTGCTCAGTTTCTAAACAAAGCTAGTTTCATCATTTTAGGGTAAATGGACACAAGAAAGAGACTTTTCAAAACTCTTTTTGTTGTGTGGTAGCTTGAACCCAAAATGTTGTTGCTGGACTGCCTATGGTTTATTTGTCTGGCCCCCAAACTGGAGCTCACTAGCCACGTTTGGCCTTCTACCTTGAGGAAGAACAGGGGTTTCATCATGATGCCCAAAACAGTGAGGATGATGGGAACCAGCAGGAAACTGGGAGAGCTTCACCAGTAGGGCTGCAGTAGGGCTCTGGGAAAGCCCAGGGTTCAGTCAGGCCCTTGAATACCCTCCCAGAGAATCAGCATGTGCAAAAACTCTTTGGAACAACCCAGCAGCACAATTCTCATTTTAAGATGATTACCCAGAAGAGCAGGAGGTGATAAAAGCTGGGCGACAGATGAAAAAGCAATAAAAGTTTCATGGGACCAGAGAAAGCTGAAAACAGAACGTGACTCTAATCACTGGGCACTCCTGCTCACAATTGCAAATAGGAGATGGCAGGCCTCGATCTTCTGAACCTTGATCTCTCCCCTGTTTGTGCATTTACGTTGGTGGAGAAATTAGGCTCCATTATCTCTTGGATGTGCCCCTATTTTGCTGTAGCGTGTAAAACTGACAACAGTGTACGTGAGGACAGCTTTATCTACTGGGTTTCAGTGGTCTGAGATTGCCAGATTAGAAGGTTGCAGGTTTCCTCTCAGTCCATCACAAGAAATTTTGCAGCAGTTGGTGCCTTAGGTTGAGGAGAGCAGTCGCGGCAAGAGTGCACATCTGCCTCCTCTCTGCCCTCTCCCACCCAAGGAGCTGCTTTCTGGGCTGCCTGGGCAGAATCTTGTTGGCAGGACTTTAACCCAAGGTGACCTCTGCTGTCTGAGGGAAACTCCAATGTTGCTTTTGTTTGTTTGTTTTTCACAGATGGTAAACACCTAAAGTGTACCATTGTATGATTTTTGAGATCGCTTGTGTGCTTGGTTGTGAGTTAGCCACTCATATTTTCTTGTTCTCACTATTATCTGATACAATGCCTTGTTTAAAAATGTTAGAGGCGGAACTAATGGGAAGAAACTGTATTTTAAAATGAAGACAACTTGCTGGTTAGTCTGGTAGGATGTGACACTAAAACACTCTTCTCTTTCCGTTAAAAAATCGCCTTTCATACAGATAAGGAAACTTTTACTTATTCGGTTTTCTTTTCTGCAGAATGTCCCTCCGTGGCTGACCCGTGCTGCTACACTTTTGTTATAAATCATAGCCAGAGTGGAAATATCAAACTGTGATATTCAGCTCTATTCAAATCACACTCGCTTTTCTACCTCTGAGGAGCTTGCTTGTTAGGCAGACATGTGAGTTATAAATAGGACAACATATAACAAGGTTCGTTGCAAAGATATGCCAGAAAATATTTTTGCTGTGGGGAGAAAATCTTTTAAAAGAGCCTTTTGATTTTTCTGCTTTCCTTCTGCAGTTTCCAGACCTGAGTATGCAAAGACTCAACCAGGGTGGTAGAAATCAACTTTTCTGGACTTGCTGCTTCTTTGCCCTGCTTTGCCACTGACCTTAGTGCAGCATTTCAGTTTGCTCAACAGGACAAAGGCTATCTCCATCAGCATAAAACATCTTTGAAGGCATTTGAAGCTTCATCTGAAGCTTCATCATTCCAGAAGCAGAGGAGAAAACTTGTGATTTGAAGTTAAATTCTTTAACCAATCTTCTCTTTCTCCGGGCATCCTGTGTAATAATTTTGGAGGTCAAAACTTGTCCATTTTATAATCCTCTTTTTCTCTGCTGTCACTGGTACCACAGTCTGACCTACAGAGAAGAAAAGAGGGAAGGTAAAGGTGGGCTTAGTGTCCCACTGAAGTGAGGGCTGGTGGGGCATGGTGATGGAGCAGGGGTACAGTATTTACCTTGGACAGTTCAACAATCCCAGTCAACTCCGACACAAACCGTCTTCTCTGAATGTATAGTCCACCCTAAGGTTTGTGGCAATCACACTGCACAAGAACAGTAAAATTACCTCTATAAACAGCTTTATTAGAAGATGGACAGTGAGAGGATGTGATCCTGACATTGCCACTGACTCGCTGAGTGATCCTGAACTTGTTACTTTATTTCTCTGGGGCAGTTTCCCCCTCACTCTCTGTATTTTGTGAATCTTGACAGGAAGGATGACCTCTTGCTGTGTATTGACATTGTGTTAGTCTTAACTACTGTCCTACCTGTGGTCTCCCAGTGCTGCTCTAGTCTCCTAATTCCTCATATTCACAGCAATCCTGCTACTGTTGAGTGCAAAACTGTATCATTATATTACTACTAATGGATCATTCACACCATTGTTTTTCTGGGTTCTTGAAAATTTTCGTGTGAAGCAGTAAATAGGAACAGGGAACTACTGAAAGTTCTCTAGATCATCTGGAGACGTGAAGGAAGTAAACATAAATCATGGAACAATAAAATCTTAATTTTTAATGCTTTTCCTTTTCCTGCTTTAGTGATGGATTTTATTCCTTCTCCTTAAAGTTCTAGTGGCAGTCAGCTATTACACACAGCCTCCATTAGGAGAACATACTTTGTTGCTATAGCAATTCTTCTCACAGATATTTTATTGCACTTAGATGCTGCTGGGGAAAAAAAAAAAAGGCAAAAAGTAAAAAGGCAAAAAGGCAAAACCAAGGCACATCAAAAAAAGCATCACTGACCCCCTTGCAAATGGTCAGCCTACCTGATCTCGTATTTCTGAGCAACTTTTAACTGTATCTCACAGCAATCTATATTCTGGTAAACACTTTGTGTGAGGCACTATCTGGGAAGGTTTATCATTGCTTTATAAGTGGCATACGGCACACAGCAGGACACACTGCAGCACGGTGTCTGACACAGCAGCTATAGATTATTGTGAAGATAAATTCATCCTTTCTGATGTGAGCATTTCACCAGCTCCAATTTGAAGTCTTGATATCACCCTGTCAACCAAAGGGGATGTTTTTAAGGGAAGAGTTATCAAAGGTTTGCTCAAAGTTCCTTTTAGAATGGCTTCTCCAGGAGCATAGATATATATTTATTGTGGGTGAATGTAGGGCTCATCAAAATTGCTGGACTAAAATCCCTATAGACATAAGGCCTCTGTTCAGCACCAGATACTGAACAGCAGCTTCGAGTTTTTTCTCTTCTGTCAAAACCAGATGCCTAACCATTCAACTAATGAGGTAAAAAAGGTCATTAATTCTGTCTTCTGCTGACTGCAGGCGGCTGCGCTCTCCACCCAGAACGCCGGCATCCTCCTCCTGGGAACAGTCATTCGTATGGAGCCAGTGCTGCCTGCACTCCCCTGGCCACGTAATCCAGTCTGGGAGCCAGGGAGAGGGAAACTCCATGGGAGGGAAATGGGGAGCAGCTAAAGACAGCATTCTTCTACCACCCCCCTGGCTCCGAAGAGCACGTCATTCTGATGGATAAGGCACTGCCTAGAGACAGTTGTGGCTAGCATGTTGGGGCGTGTGGCCAGCACATCCCTCTGCCAAAGGAAGGACAGAGTACGAGGTTAGTGGAGGTGGAAGATACCGCTCCCCTTCCCTTGGCTGCCTGGGTGGGCAAAGGAAATGGGATAGGAGGGAGCAGGAGCGGTGACTCCACATGTGGAGCACTGTCCTCATCAGAGCCTTAAGACTTCTGCCTTCAGCTAGCAGTATTCAGAACACCAAAAAGAGGTGGCTGCACCCAGTGTGAACCATCTCCTGGTTTTCTCCTTCTTTCTTGAGTCCTTACTCTGAGGTTTGAGCAGGATTGGACATGGCCTGCTCCTTCTACTCTACATTGCTGCTGGGAAGCATTTCCCTCAGAATGGACAGGACAGCAAGCACAGCTCTCACCAACACTGGCACAGCCTCTTGTCTCCTTCTCTTCACCTGCATCCCAGCTCATCAAGGAGGCAAGAACGAAAAAAGAGCTATTTCACAGTCCAGCGGCTGTGAGACTCTGCGTTGCCAGAGGGCAAGGCGGGAGGGTGTGATGGGGGAGGGCAGCGTGCAAGGTCGGCTGCTGCCAGTCTGAAAGGCAAGGAGGAAAGCCCGGAGGGGCAGTCAGTGCACGCAGCTCTGTCTCACCAGGGACCTGCCGTGCACCCCCGAGCAGAGCCCAGGCGCAGGATAACGCGTTTGGAGGGAATCGGGGCCAAAAGTGGTGGGATTGCACAACAGCGCTGTGGAGGGTATTCCAGAGGAACTCTGCAGGCTTTCAAATGGAGCCCTTGGCGCTGGCACAGCCACCTCTGTGCTGGGCATCGCTGTGCTTTTGGAAACAGACCAGGGCTTACTGATTCATTGCATGAGGAGTAACTCAGAGGCATTCAACAGCAAACCAAAGGTTACGACAAGGCTTACAGCTTGTCTAGATTTGATTCACACATCTGCACGTGGCCAGTTCTCATCGCCCAGGTCCATTAAATCGAAGTGCTCGAATTCCACCTTCTATTTTCAGCCTGAGGTTTTAGTTGTCTTCATTTTGTCAGTGTACATATATTTACAAAAGAAGAATTTGTGAATAGTCCTGACTCTGTTTACTTGATGTTTATAGCACAGATAGGTGTAGGTTTCATCATTGCCACAACAAAGCCCTTATCATTAAGGTGATCACAATTTTGGCAAATACATGCAGGCTGAAATTTTGCATGCTTGGACTCAATCCACAGGTAGAGATTGTGGAAGCTGGAAGTAGAATGATCTTTGAATTGTATGTGCTTCAATGCTGTATATCCCCCCCAAAACACAGCATGTTGTTGTTTATTCTTGAAGTAACGTGAGAATGGGTGAGCTGAGTCACTTAAACTGTCTTGTTTCATAAATCTTATAAAGATTTACAGATAGAACTAAAAGTGGTGCAATTTTGAAATAAACAGCTTGCCATGCTAAAACAACACATCTATTCCCAGATTTTTCCCTCACACATACACAGGAGAGTGAGGTACTTGACTCAATGCCTTAAAATATCTGGACTTTAGTGATGTGATGTCCTATTATTTATTTGAAATTGAAAAAATTATTAGTGTTACCTTGCTAGCAGCCATACAGCTCCTTAGGAGACTCTTTCCCAAAGAAAACAAGCGTCTGTGTTGTTGGGTTCCCTGTTTTAGGATCTCTTCTTTCCCAGCAGGTTTGTCTGGCATTTGCCATAACAGATGCCAGGTGTTAAAGCCTTGAGGGGAGAGGTTTCTAACCAAGCTGCAGCTTGTTCAATCTTTTCCAGCTTCTAAAAGAGTTGAACTCCTGCTACTTTTTGTTATTCATAAGGGTGGATCACAGTCTCCCATCAAACAAGCACTACTGGTGCTCAGAAGGCACCAGCCAAGTTGTGCTTTTTGCTCATCAGCACGTGGTTGAAGGGAAGAACAAGCAACCATGGCCCCAGAGCAGAGGTCTGCTCCCATCTCCCACTCTGGCTGGCTTCCACAAAGATTTTTTCTTGCCTAGGATGATGCATCTCAAGTTTTATCCACTTCCTCATGCAAAGTAAGTAAATAGAATTACTTCTGCTTTACAGAGGGCAATTGCAGCTTGCCCAAGAGCCTCTTGCCAGAAGGGAAGGGAGAGTGGGAAGGACTAGGGCTGAGCTTTCAGCCCTTATTCAGGTTATTTGATTTCACAGCATTAGTGTTGGCTTTTTGCTTCACTCTGCAAAGAATTGCAGCTATTTCTTTTTTTTTTTTTCAGGTAAATTCTAACCAAAATCTGTAGGGAAAGTTAACTCCCCACCAAGATTTTAGATGGCTGCCATATTAAACAACAATATTGCCTGCCAGGAAAGGATATCTCCTATAATCTGCTGGGTAAAGAGCGTGAGAGTTGCGTTTCTTTGAGCAGCTCGAAAGCATGGACTTTTAAATTCAATTTTTTTCATTTATGAGTATCTTTACCTACCTTCTTAGAATTGCCAGAAAACTTATTGTCATGAATTGTCCAGGGGGATTTCACTAAAAAACCCAAACAAATTAGTTTGTTCGAAACAATCTGTGATACCAAACCAAAAGCTCTGCAGTTTTAATGTCATACATTTCTTGTCCAGCAGGGACATACTAAGTAGTGAAAACTAATGACCGCCCACCTCCAGCTGTGTTACCATCTATGACGTTAAAGTTCTCTGGACACACACATTGCTCACCTGTGGTCAGGATCTGACTGGGTTTCTTCACTGCTACACTCAGAGCAAGGCACCTCTCCAAAGCACCTCACTGTCTCCACGTCTTTCCAGTCTGATTCCGTGTCGAGTGCCAGGATTTGTTAACAGTCAGGGATGTTATCCTACATGCAAGTCCTCTGGCTTTGTCCACACCAAAAGGACGTACCATCCTTGGAACCTTTCTGCTTGCAATCTTTCGTCAGGTGTGCTGTAGGAGGGAATGAAATGAGGTCCAGGGAGGTCCATTTGTACGAAAAATGCAACGAAGGTAAAATCAGCCATTAGATAAATTAATTAATTAGTGATTATTTTGGATAAAAGGGGAAAAAAGTTCAAGGGAGTAACATAATTTGCAACAAACACTAAGACAAAGCTCCTTAATAAATGACATGCCACAACTGCAAAACAGCAAGTGCCCAACTGTCAATGGGTTTCATGCTAGTTAATGTAAAGTTGATAAACTGATCTGAATGCCTAAGTAATTAACAGTCAATTATTTTAATATGACAACTAAAGCTGAGCAATGACTACTGCTGCAGCACTAACAGCTGAGCTGCTGTATCATTATCTGTGTCTTTGCCTGTGTAATCTTTTTAGTGGGAAATGTCTTTAATTTTAGTTTGCTGAAATGGCTCTGAAGGGGCAAAGGAGTCAGCAGACATAAAATATCCACAAGCTTACGGAATGTGGGCTTCCATTTATCCGTGGTGGGGCAGGAAGAACAATGGCCCATTATCAATTGCTTGAGGTAAGTTATGCACTGCAGTTTTTCACGCTCTGTTCCACAAACAACACCTGTGTCTATGTCCAAACCCTAGAATATCCCTTTGTAGGAAAAGCAAGAAGAAATAACAGGGAGTGCTTATCTTTTGACATAGAGCAGCCTGATATAATGGGTATGTTATATCAGGTTATATATGTTAACGGGTATGTGGAGAGTGCTTTGAAATGATGTTTTCATGATATGAGACTGTGTTTACATCTGAGTACAGTCCCATCACAAATCTGTGTCTCTGTTCAGGAAACATGATTTCAGCGGAGTATGTAGAAGATAGCTCCTTAAGACTACATTTATGTTCTTAAATCCTATGAAGAAAAGGCAAGTGAAAGGCATAGTTTCAAGTTGTGAAAGGATATATTGATTTAATATATCCCACACTCAAATCATTGCATGTTAAAATTTCAGGAGCATCAACATGCAGAAATTCTGGAGATATCATGCAGTAACACACAATGATGGGGTTGCTCTGGGCTACCACTCATGCTGCTGAGTTGTTATCTATGACATTACAAACCATCAGTTTCCACCGGAACGTAAATCCTGGTGGTGCAGCAACAAAGGAGCCAAGTGGATTATGTTTCTCTGTTCCAATGTTTTTCTTGTTTTCTGGGGATTTGGAGCACAGTTTGTCTTGGTTTAATTTTTATGAGGGCTTTGGGGCTTTTGTCTCACTTGGCACAGTGAGGTATAGCAAGACTTCATTTGTGATTGTATACCCTATGTTTTTAGAGAAAATATGGCAGAAATAAAAATACTATTTTATGATGGACTCCCTTTCTGCATGTGCAGCACATAAACTGAGGTTCCCTGAACACTGTACTCAGAGGCTTGGCTCAAACCCTGTTTATTCTCTGGGAGCTGCAAAAACTGATGGCTAGAAAATCTGTGATTTGACCTCCCCAGGGCCATGAGTTACTTACCTCTGTAGTCATAAGTTTGCATGGCGTAAATATAGATGTGGGAGGTGTCAAATTTTTCATATTCATCAAACAGAAGGCAGTAGGATTTGGATGAGACTCCACTTAGCTTTAGTACCCGGGTAGCTGGATAGGTCCAGCACTGGAGACTTTTAGAAGTACTAATGCAGGACTGTGGGAATTTTGTATCCCCATCCCCAGGTGTTTATCTGGGGCAGATGCCTGACCCCTCATTTGTTAAACCAAAATGTTCTACTTCCATTCTGGTCTTGAAAACTACTTTTCCAGTGATAGTCATACGTCCAGTCTCTGCAATCTTCCCTAGCTCTTGGACTAAAGAATGTACAAAAGGTGGAAGCAAAAGAGGCTCATCTTCCCTTTACAACTTTTCATCCATGGGGTGGAGATGGACATAAAATATATTGTGAATTGACTCTCATATCTGCTGTGATCTTGTCTCCCATAGTAAACTTCGGAGAATTCCTTGTTCTAAACATGCTCCTTCATTGTATAAATACATCTTCAAATATAGATGATAAAAACTAGAAGCAGTACTAGAGTTATTGAGATTCCTGAAGGCAAAAATAGCAGACAGGGAGAGAAGTGAGAAAGAAAATTGAGAGACGTTGGAGTGATGCCTGTGAACATTTAGCTGATCTGTAGCTGGGCCATGTATTGGAAAATATGTGGTTTGAGCAATCAAGTATTCTACTTCAGGGGATGAAATGAAACTTTTGCTCTGAAACTAACGTGTGAAATGGTTTCCTTATGTCAAATCCCGCTTAGTACGTAAATTTTAAAAAAATTAGCTCTGTTTGCAGTGGTTTTCCTAGGCTCTTCCTGTGATTGCCCTTCATTGCCACCACCAAAGCACAATCATTGTTGTGTCTCTGCTGGCCCTTTCATTGGAGATTACAGACATACCCACAGCAGCCACCTGTTTTCTCATCCAAGACAAGAGGCAGAATGTGGCCTCTGAGACATCAAAAGCTTCGTTTCAGTGGGCAGCTCCCGATTGCTGCAGTCGTGCTGCAGGTGATCAGTGCTTATGAATAGCAGGGCCAAGCTGTCTGAGATGCGACACCAAAGAGCTGAGGCAACAGAAATGAAAAGCAATACTGGAAATCTGTGCCTAATTAATTTTCATGAAAGCAAAGCTCATTGTAGAGGTATGATATACTCTGCATACTCCTGATAATATTTTTGAACGTGACCTACATTTTCTGTTACATTCCTGTACCTAGTGCTTCCTCTTTGTTTTGTGTTATGAATGTGCACCTGAGAAAATGTTCCTTACCTTTGCAATTCCTATAGCAGCGTGATAGGTAAAGAGACAGAAAATGGCTTGAAAAAAGCTGAACTCACAGTTAGTCAGTGAGAAACAAATCCTGTCTGGAGTTGCTGTCTCATAGGCTTTTTGTCCCATTTGCAACCCGCATGTCATTTCTGTGGAAGGAAGTCCTGCAACAGAGGATGGCTCTGACAGGTCTCCTGTCCTGGTAATTTGTTGTCTTGATGCCCTGCATGACCATCTGGAAACCATATCCAATATCCAGTGTTGAGATGGGCTCTTGCTGAGCTTATTGCAAACTGCAGGAGCCTGAGTGGAAGCTCACCAGGATCACTTAGCCCTTTGCTGGTTTGCAATTTGGGTCTTTTTAAGCTTAAAAGCTAAACAAAAAAGGCAGGAATCCCAACAACAAACGTTTCCCTGGAATCAGAAAGTTTTCCAGTGCGATGAGCTTAATTAAAACTAACAGAACGTTTTAGTTGTGTTGTAGTCTTTTCCTCTAACGTGTTGCCCTTGTAACCTGCCTCAAACAAAGCCATGTGGTGCATTTTGGAGTCCAATTTGAGCTGGCCTGCAGGCAGTGGTGCACGTCTATCAAATGGAGGTCTGACACACTGCTGCAAGCCAGGGAAGAGAGAACAGCTATTGCCTGCTCTTGCTGTCCCTGTATGGGGTAATCCATTTTCTGGGAGCAGTATGATACCTCTCTGCATGGGCCCAGCAGAAAGCTACAGGTGCTATCGGACCTCCTCACCTTGCCCAGGCCAGTGAAGGGCCCCACACTTCCCTTGTCCATCACTGTGATCTCCAGGAAGGAACTGCTTTGGTCTTCAGGGGGCATGGGCAATTTCCCTTGCTCACAGGTGTAACGCTGGCTCTGTGATGTTCACACCTCTGAGCACCTTGCTCACCAAATGAGAGCTCTGGGTGTTTCCTGCTGGCAGCCAGGACTTGCTGCCGTGGACAGGCTATTTTATAAGCAGTGTGCCCAGATGCCTTTCACCCAGGTCTGCTGCACAGGCTTTGAACTGAAAGTGCTCACTCTAATCTTCTCAGAGAGGTACATGGTATATGACTGGATTTAGACTGACAGCATGCCCATTATAGTGAGGCATTTACTCCACTTCACAAGCAAGCCAATTAAAACATGAAGTATTTACAGCTTCCACCATGCCAGTGCTGAACCTGATATCCTGGGGTGCACTCTCCCTACTTCATCTCTTGCTCATCCCAGCAGGCTCAGCGTTCCATCCGTTCTTTTCCTTGCCTATAGCTCAGCACATGCCTCGAAGTCGGGCTGACTCTGCTGATTGACAAAGAGTGTCAGATGTTTTTTGACATTAGATGTCACGCTGTGAGTGGAGCTGTGCAAAACAGGTCCTTCTACAGTTGTCTGACAGCCACCGTGAACGTTGCTGTCAGCTTGCTGGGTCGGGTGCTGTGTCCTAGCACGGGCCTTGGCACCGAGAATGTCCCCTTGCTCTTGATAGTCCTGTCACCAGATTTGCAAAACGCACGGGTAGAAGCCATTGGTGCTGTTATTCAGCTCCCTGGTGAACTAGGGGGTTAATCTGAGTTTTATGAGGGCAGACTCTTCCTCCCAAGTGGAGGAAGAGAGAGACAGGGGATTTATCTCTGTGTCACCTAATCTTAACACTAAATTGAGATATAGAGGTAAAAGGGCTTGGCGGATTATCCTTCTCCTGTATTTTGCTTTCAGTATAAGTTCTGGGTGTTATTCTGTTGACAAGATAAAAAGCAAATGATTTGAAATGACTTCTTGAATCTGCCTTTCACTGTCTTCTTCGGATGCACTGAGAGGTGAGCGATACCATCACCAAGGGCTGGAAATCCTGCCTGGATCACTGCAGTCCTGTGCATAGCTCCTGGCAGAGCAGGCTGTAGCTTTTCCTGAGGGAGAGGGATAGCAAACCAGTCAGAGAGAAGCGGTTGTTAGGTTGAAGAATTAGGTTGAACCCTAACCTGAGCTGAAAGGGAATTAGTGGGCCTGGAGATGCTGTTGATTGCTAACACCTGCTTGGTGGCCTTCCCAGAAGACACCTCTGGGCTCTTTAAATTCCTTGGGGAAGGGCAAGGGTTTTTCTGCTGCTTGTCTCCTCTGAGGTAGGTGCAAAGTCCTGAGTACTCTCCTCTTACTAAAATGCAGAGTATGTGTTGGTGTCCTGGCACCCGCTCTTCTGGCAGGCTGCTCAGCAGACCTCAAGCCTGCTGTGTGTTTCTGTAGGAATTGCTGTGATTTGTAAGTTCACTTCCAAAGTGTGATTTCTTTTGTTGTGCTTGGTCCCCAGGTGCAGGTTTTCAGTGAAAAAAGATTTAATTGTGTGTCTGGAAACTGTCCTCTTGCTCTAACAAGAATGTGCAATTGTAACTTTCTGCTGGTCCAACCTTAAAGAGCTCAGATTTGTGAGATACTGCTGCCCTTGTCCCAGCATTTTTTCGTGCTTTAGCCTGCCCTATTACACTTGTTTTGTGCCTATGGTGAGTGATTGCGTAGCAGAAACCATAAACTCTGGAGGGAAGGTGTGGTTCTTTTAAAGACTCTCTGTATAGAGCCTTGGCTGTTTGCCCCAAAGCTCCCAAAGAGACTAGCTCCCCTAATGACAAAAATGAGGTCAAATATGTGTTTCACTTGTGAATGGACTATTGGACAATGCTTAAATACCAGCTCGTTAGCATTCTGTGATGAATGCGTGGCAGAGAGCATGGCAGGCTAGGTATGGAAAAGGAACAGTGTTGTGTGATGGCTTTTCCTGGCTGGAGGTGGAACTCCTGCCTGCCTCCTTTAGTCCTTGAGTCTGTCCTCCTTTGTCCTGACCCCAGTTAGCAGGGAGGGAGTTTGTTCTGGGAACAGCATCACTGTTCTGGATTAAAAAATTATTAAGTTTTTACTTCTCCAAAGCCTTATACCAACACACAGCTCTCCAGTTTGATTTGGGCAGTAAGGTGTTTGCACGTGCATTATTTTGGCTGGCAGGTACCTGGTTTGATTTGTTGTTTATACCACAAAGGCTAGTCAGTATAGTTTTTCTTCCAGCAAGCCCTCACCCAGTGGAAAAAGCTCGTAATAATATAATATTTACTTTGTTGAAAAAACTTGAAAATGCTTTTGTTGAAATAAATGTCCCATTTGGGTAATTCTTTCTCCCCCTGTTGCTTTTCCATATATGTATGTATTTAAATGGAGACATGACCTTGGAGTTTCAAAGCTGATGCATCTCTGTGCAGCTGATAGAGCACACTTTTCTTCCACTGGGCGGGTATTTGTAAAAGAAGAGTTTTATGACAGTGTTTGAGCTTTGGGCACTAAACTCTTTCCCCTGTGTGTTAGTGAGCAGCTGCTGGTAAGTCGGCCAGCAGATGTGAGTCAAACCTGGAAGGATCTCTGTGGGGTACAGGGCCTTCACTGCAAAATTCCACTTCTGTTCCTGTCTGGGATAAGCTGCTCCTGCTGCTTCCCCCAGGTGATACTGAAATGGGTCTGCAACAAGCAGAGATGAGGAAGAGAAGGCAGACCCTGGCACCAAAGCTGGTTTCACAGCAGTTATTTGGTCTTGTGAAATCTTTCAAGGGGCCATTGGGGTTTTACATCTTGAGCTAAGGGGCCCTGCTATAAAAAAAAGGAAGCTCTTTGTAACATGGGTGGAGGGCAGAAGTAAAATCCCCTGCTTGAGTTTACTCTGCATGGCAAACCTAGTCTTACTTCTCTTTTATCCACTCTGATCCCTGCCAGCTAGCCAGGAAGCTACCTGCTGCTGCTTCTAGTCAGCTCACGCTGGGATGATTGTTGGCTTAGCAGGATGCACATTAAGTGGCACTAAAAATAAATAGAAAATTGGGTTTTCTGGCTCTCTTTTTGATTTTCCTCCTTTAAATGAAAGAAAATGTTAAGCTTTCAGGATTGTTAAAACAGAAACAAAACGAAGAAGTCCCTGCATTGTGAACACCTTCTGAAAGCAGGGCTACATGAGGAGGAGATGCCCGCCCTGGTGGGTGCTGCAGTACAGGCATCTCCCAGACGAGCCATTACACTCCTACAAGGAGCTCCACAAAGAGCTGCCTCTTCCCCATGAACAGCCCACGGAGCTGCTCTTAAAAGCGCCTTCAGAAATAACATCTTTCCACGGAGGCTTCCCAAAGCCTAGGGTGGCACACAGGATTCAATTTTGAATGACCCATTGGAAGGAGACAAGCGAGACCATCCTGAGTCCCTCTTTTCTTCCCCCAAATGTTGTAGCAGTATAGCAGTTGTGCCAGACTAAATGCTGGCAGTCTTTAACATAATTTGTCTGTACTAAAGTTAATGCTGCACTTCATGTACTATATTTATATCCATCTATTCCCTTTCATGTCAGATAAGTTCTAGTGTGTGGGATGCATAACGAGATTGACTGAAAAATAATTTTTAACCCTGTGAGTTCTACAGCTTCCTGCAGGTAGGGAAGGTTGAGGTTATTTTCCTATCCGATGGTTATGGTGTGCTTTACTCTTTTTTACCTGACTCTCTATTGTGTTGTGCTATTATAAAACTATAGTGTGGATGTTGCAAAAACCTTGGTTGTGAGGTTTATATGCCGTGCAGCAATGCAAAACTTAGAATATTGTGAGGGCTGCCTGGAACTTTGCTTAAGAGGCGGCTTGGGAAACCCTCCCAGCTGTGAAGGAGGTTTACCCCTAGGCTGTAGCACTTAACTGCTGTGTCCCTCTTACTAAAAGGAGGCTCCTACTAAACCTCCCCTGAGAGGAGGCCTGGAGTCCTGCTGTGATTAAGGTCCAGGAGATATTCCTATGCATCCTTGGGAGGCAGGAGCTGGATGAAGTTTCTCTTCTCTAGTGGGTGAATTCTAGAGTGGATGTGCCTCTTCAAGAGTTCCCCTTCCTGCCTGTACAGGGAAGTTGGTGTGAAGACTCAGCGTTGTCCTAGCTTCTCCTATGAAACGTGTTCGTCATCATCTCTTTTCAGAGAGTGAGACAAATGCTAAACACCTACAATTTTATTAATATGTGTATATATTTATGTTGTTGTCAGGTGTTTCTTTAGCTTCATGCTGTATAAGGTCAAGGGCAGCAGGCGCAGCGAGCAGGAGAGTCAAGATTAGCAGGTTTATATCTATAGATCTGCTCTCAAGCAGCCAAGGACCAGACATGAGTCATTGCCTGGCTTTAATTTCTCCAGACCAAGTTCTACTTTACAGTCCCCCTGAACCTAAAGCCAAATCCCTTCTCATTTGCCTGCCTTGGTAAGTGCTGAGCACAGATGCTCAGCTGCTGTAAATAATCTCGGCTCTGACGTCAGGGCTGTTACAACAATTGACATCAGCTGAAGACATGTCTATGGCTAAGCATAACCCACAGGTATTACAGCATGATTTACAGAGGCTCTTAGCAGTGTAAACCATATGTTTTATAGCTGCTGAGAAGGAGAAGAAAGTGTCTGACAACAAGCAAAGGCATATTTAGTAGCATTTTTATATGGATGGAATTGCCCAGTTAGGGGTTTTTAGGAAATACATTTGCTGTGCTACACAGCACCACATAGTTCAAGCACGTAGTACCCCAGGCATTCAATTTATCACAATCTATCATGTTAACTTGGCTAATTTGACACTGTTTCCTGCTGAAATGCTCTCAGACAGTTCTGCGTTGCCTGCTAATCTCTGTGATGTGAGCCTGTGGGAAGGCCCCTAAAGAAAAGCAGACCTCAGTGCTATGGATTTGAGGGAAGGGAGAAGAACAGATCTCAGTAGTTCATAGAATCATAGAATATCCTGAGCTGAAAGGGACCCATAAGGATCATCAAAGTCCAACTCCTGGCCCTTCACACAACATCCCCAAGAGTCACACCATGTGCCCAAGAGTATTGTCCAAAATCTTCTTGAACTCTGTCAGGCTTGGTGCTGTGGCCACTGCCCTGGGGAGCCTGTTCCAGTGCCCAGCCACCATCTGGGGCAAGAACCTTTTCCTGATATCCAACCCAAACCTCCCCAGGCACAGCTTCATGCCATTCTCTCAGGTCCTGTCATGGGCCACCAGAGAGTATTCATTATATTTATTATGCTGTAATACGATATAAATAATAATTACAGTATAGCATATTATTATTATATTAATTCATTATTATTTCCTGTAATGCACTTAATTTTTGGAAACAGCTGTAGTGAAATGCTGTTCCTCCCATGGTGTGAGTAAATGACAGCAAATTTCAACTAAACATGCCTTGAAGGAGGGGTGACTCTCTGAAGTCTTGCTGTGGAAGAGCTGGATAATGAACTGAAATGTGACTGAGAGGCAGCAAGGACAGAGAAGGGGGTGTCTCCTGGAGAGAAAGGATTCTGCTTAAAGGTCTGAAGCCTCTCTCTGGGCAGCTCCTTGCTGAGCAGAAACAGGGAACCGAAGCAATGCCGTTGAGTCTCTTGCAGCCCCCAGCAGCGACTTCAGCGTTTCCCAGTACTTGAGAACTGATCCGGAGACTCTGTTAGTGCAGAGCTGCTAGGAAGCCAGGGAAAACGCTGCCTGCCCAAACGGCTAATCCTGCACACACAACAGGCTGACCTTGGGTTGTGTCATCAGGGTTCCTGCATCCTCTTGAGCTGCGATTCCTCATAGTTTGTGTAAGAGTTCTAACCCATCCTGGACTGTGCAGGGGCAGATCTGGGAAAGAGAAAATGAGAAAATAGAGAGGTGTCATCCAAATGGGTGACGTTCCTGTGGTACAGCAACCACAAGTCAAGGTATAGATGCTGATCAAGAAGGAATGTCATCTCCAGCACAGCGAGGGCTGTGCGTCCTGGTCTCCTCCTGAACTGGAGTTGCTTTTGTCATTATGCAGCCCCTGACAATATATTGTGACAGTGCAGAAGTGAAAGGGAATGTGTAGTTAGGCTTTACCTTTGTAAGTCTCAGTTGTTGATCTATATGATCTAAACGTTCAAGGACAGAAAGGTACGTAAGGAAAAAAAAAACTCTTTAATTAGGCTGCTCAAGCTTGGATATCTTCATTGTTAAACATTTGCTAAGACAGCTGAGGAGCCAAAGGGGATTATTTTGTCTATTATTAACTAGCTGCTGAACATTTCCTAATTGATACTATATTGTCTCTTTCATTAATAAACATTACCAGAGTTTAGGCAAAATTAGCACTTGCAAGTATTTCCTGTTTAAATGGACTCCTAAGTAGAGATTATTGCCAATTTGCTTTTTTAAGTTTAAGTAGTAAACTTGGAGTGTCTTACAGCCACTGACTTCTGACAAAAAAATTGATGTCACCTTGCTTCTCTTGGATGGTCTATCCACAGCAAAATCCAATATGTAGTCATGTCCATTTGGTATATTAAAACACAAATGGTTTTACAGTGACATTGAAAACTTCTGACAAAACCCAGGGTTGTAACATCCAGATCTGTACTTACAAGGGTGTCTTTGAGGCAAAATTTGTGGGACGTTTTATTTCTAAAATTTCAATTGTGAATATGCACAAAGCTCCAAAACATCTGCTTTTTATTCATAAAAGAGCCAGTGTTTCGTGGCTGGGTGTGAGCTCTAAGCAGACAAGTGAATGGAGCCAGGGATAAATACTGAAGCAATGATACTGGAGGCACATGTCCCTGTAAGAAATCCCTCTCTGCACTGGATGTACGTGCAGAAGCTGTGCAATGCCCTGGTTTTACATTGCCTGCCATAGCAGAGCAAACAAAATTTGTCATAACCAGCAGGTGACTCGTACCTGGCAATTTCACATCAGGGCTTGCTCGCAATTTACCTCGTCAGAAGCACAGGTCTGCTGACGCATCCCCGCTCTCCTGCCTGGGGGTCAGGCTAAAGAATCCACGGACCACAGCCTGTTTTTAGGGCAGTTTCTGTCCCTGCTTCTGGTGATGCTGGCAAGGAAAGCAGAACAAGTACTTGGAGCACAGCAGAATTCCTCCTTGGTTGACATTAGAGTGAGTTATTTGTCTGGGGGTCCATTTATAGAGCTGGATTGAGGGGCAGTGCCAAGGAAATCAGAGCATGTCTTCTGGGGTGTATTTTCAGCCTGTAGACTAATGGGTTTGTTTATATGGTTGGAATACAAGGTTCCCAGGTAAGCATCTTCTGGGACAGTGGTGTGCAATTTGAGGCATGTAGACATAGCTGAAAGGTTGCGTGACACTGTGTCTTTGAAAAACAACCAAGCACCCAAATTCACCCACCCGGGTTCCAGGTGTATGTCATAATTCTAGGGATTTTGTTAAAAGTGTCTAATATTTTCTCCTACATTTAAGACAGTGTATCTATAAAAAGACAAAAAGAAACAAAACTAAGGTTGTGCTGATGAAGCCAATTCTGGAATTTCCTTGCTTTTGAGACCTCAGTTACCTGTACATTGCCCGCGTTGCTTTGGGTTTGGTTTGGTTTGGTTTTGTTTTATTGTGAGATCTTAGGGGCTTCTGGAAACACAAACACAATATATCTTGTAGAAACTGTTCTGTTCCTTGTGATGTTCCGAAGTGTGGAAGATATACTGCGGGAGGCTGTCATGTGAGCCACCTGTGGCAGGGTGCCATAGATGTCAGCCAGCCACCAGATCAGAATGAAGCATCGATTTACTATTTCTCTCCTGCCAGAAAATAATAGTCCCTGTTGTGACCTCAGGCGCCTGTTGCACCGAAGCTGCAGACTTTTATGCTCTCACCTTCCTGCTTATTCTTGCTCTTTCTGCAGTCAGCGCCTGATACCAGCTGATGTTTCCACAGACACTTGGCACCTGTTTCTAATATCCCCACGTCTGCATAGGGACTGCTGAGGAGAGTGTGCAGGATATTCTCCCTGTTCTGAATCAAGTCCACCTCCAGCACGCAGGAGCAGTGCTTGCAGGATAAATTGTGCTTGTCACTGGAATCTTGTCTTGGGGAAGGCTGTTTGTGTGCAGCAGGGGTGGCACAGAGGAGTGATGTGCAAGGGGAGCAGGGTCAGCACAGCTGGCAGATCTCTGCCACCGCTAAATTCCACCAGGCTATCAGCTTTCTCTCAAAGTCTGCCAGTTTCTTAGTGGATGACTAAAATTCACTTTGGTTTTCTTCATGTGGGCATCAGATTCTTTCTGTAAATTCACGCTGAGGAATCTCTGTGATTTCTGCTGATGTCTTCAAAAAGCGAAATTCAGAGCAAGCCAGAATAGCTGACAATATTCTTTCACGCTGCTAGATGGTCTGGCCAGACCCGACTTGAATCCTGTATCCTGTCATCTCATCACACGCTCTGCTTTCTCTCACCCTTGAAATAACTTCAAATTTGGGAGTGGCACCTGAGTTCCCACTTCAGAGAGTGGGCAGTGACTAGTTTTGAAGGAAAACAGGTGAGAGGTACTGCATGGTCTGTCAGGGTGAAACCAGCCAAGAAAAAAAAAATGGGTAAAAAAAGCGGGAAGAGGTGTGCAGACTTTCAGGAAGATCAGCAGATAATTTGAGTATGTTATGTATTATTTAAGATATCATCTGGCAATTGTAGTTTGCCCTTAGAAGAGCCCATTAAACAGGAGTTTCTCATTTTTTTAATATACCAAAAAGGTAAAACTTGTGTGGAAACCTTGTAAACATCTATTTAGAATAAAGAACTTCTGTCTTAGTGCCAAATGAAATCATTTGGAGATTAAATTTCTTCTTTACCGTAGAGAAATACATCTTGCATACACCTGTTAGTGGCAAATTTTGGCAGCTGTTGTCTAATAAGTAAATTTATCTGCTGCTATTCTATTTTGAGACTTGTTAATTTAGAAAAATGTTGAAAAGGAAGGTGTGAGGAATGCTGCTTTCCTCTGAGACACAAATATGCGTGGCTAAATTGAAGACAAGTTTATGTGAAATGCCTCTGTTATCCAAATGCCACATTTTAGGTTATTATGCTTTTAAAATATTGCAGTGGCAGAACAGCTGTAAGAAAGGTGATACAGGGAGAATGCTAAGCAGGAGAAGTGATGCCTGTACCCTGCAGTTGCTGTGCATTGGGAAAAGGGATGTGTGTGCCAGGGGAGCACCCAGGAGCTGGAGGCAGCTCTGAGGAAAGGCTGCCCTGAGAGAAGCCAAAGCTACTGCTGGGCCCCTGTGAGGACTTTGAAGATGGAATAAATTTATATTGTAGGGAGAGGTGAAATCTGCATTCCACAGAGTTCAGCTTGTGCTAAGATCAGTGGCACCAAAAAGGGGAGGAAGTAGGTTCGTCCTCAACTTGAATCTCCCAACAGTTACCTGGCAGGATTTTAAAATAGAAATAAAGGAATTAAAGGCAGACTTGCAAGAATTAAGGAAGCTCTCGGCTTGCAAATAGTACCTGGTGGTGGAACAGGAACAGGAGCAGGAACCAGATCAGGGAAAGAGCAGAGCAACTTTGTTAACATCAGTAAGAAAATAATGGCTTCTGAACGCAAACCCTAAGGACCAAGATCAAAGTTCTGTGGTCCATCCCCTTGGCCAGATGATGTATTGAAATAAAATAATGGCTCTGCCACCAGATGTTACAAGTTAAGCAGCATTTCCAATGCCAGCAATCTATGTAAAGAGCAATCATTCGAAGGCAGGAGAAGAGGGAAAATTAAATAGCTGGAGATGGAGCAGTCAGAGTGCACCAAGGATGCAGAACAGCTAAAGATAATTAAATTACATAGAAATAAATTAGCTACCATAATGGTCAGATTAGGAAATAAAACACAGAAGCATAATCCTGCCAAGCATTTGCATAGAGCAGCAGAACTGGAACTTAACTGAACTGACAAATGAGAGAGAGATTTATAGCTCTTGCCTAAATTTACAAACAGCTATGAGTATTCAAATTTTGCTGTCACATCTGAAAGCAATCAAAACTCATCCTCCCTGGACCTTGTTAAAATCCTAAATTTAGTTATTTTCTATAAGGTTTTGAGGCAATCTTAGTTGATTACTTTGACTGAAATTGTTGGACCTGATGGGTTTTGAAATCCACTTTGCATCTCGGGCAAATTTACACTGAAAAGTTAGTGTTATGAATATGAGAAATAAAACCTGGCTTATCACAACACCTGTGAGCCAGATTGGTGCTTCTTGCACGGCTTCAGTAACAACAAGCCCTTATACAATGTCGCTGTTACGTCCACGGCACATAAAGAAAACGACACAGAGTCCAAGCTCATGAACAAGTGGAAGCTGAAGCGCTTTAATAATTTTCTAACTACTTTTATAGGACAGATCACAAAAGTGTGTTGAGTGGCAATAGGTAATTGGTTCCTCGGCCATCCACCCCTTGAGAGGATTGGCCAAGTCCTAAGATACCTATTCCAAAATATTTTCAAAGTCAAAGCCATAACAATCTTGCAGAACAGCCTGCAGGTGCAAGAAGTTTATGAAACTGTGACCTTGTTTAAAATAGTTTGCATGGGAAAGACAGTCTGCTCACAGAATATTGAGAAAAGGCTGAAGAATTTCTCTGCTTCTAGCTTTTCAGCACCTACAATACAACACCATGGCTGTGACCTAATTTGGCTACTTTGTGCCTGGAAACAAACCACGAACAAAGCCGCAGAGAGATAAACAGCAGATAGATTATCTTCTTTCAGCACTTGCTGAAACCACCTGAATGGATGAGCTGCTGCAATTCATCTTCCAGCAGTCATTAGTCCGTGCCCCTTCCCTTGGATGCGTTTTTGCTGTGGCCAGAGGGGATGGCTGTGCCTGCTGAAAGGCAGCTGGGCCGAAGGAGGTCAGCAGGTGTCTGACATCGATCCCTCGGCGGGGGCTGTCCACCTCAGGGGCTCCGTCAGACCCCCACGAAGGCCGGCCAGTGACCTCGCCTGCAGGCTCAAGGATGTGGAGCGCTGGGAGGTTGGTTGCCGCGGAGAAGAGAGTCACTGCCGGGGGAAGCGGGCCAGACGGCTGGTGCGTGCTCTCCCAAGGCTGGCAGGACAAGTGGCAGTGTCCTTTCCTCAGTGGCCCGCGGGAGCAAAAGAACGACGAGGAGGAGGAAGACCTCCAATGACCAGGACAAGAGCCTACCCGCTGTCCAGATCAGTAACAAATCCCCCCAACCTGCTCTGGTACTGGAGGTTTTAAGGAAGGGAAAAAGAGGAGGAGAATACAGGGGGGACCAACAGAACAGGACTGAATGG
>VZTI01000779.1:61959-166862 GCA_013397865.1 Struthidea cinerea
GGATCATTCTGGAAAACTGGGTAGGTCCAGAACGCCAGGGGAGGAGTTTTAAACCTGGGAGCTGCCCATGGATGCGCCCTCCGACTCTGACTCGTCCGCCCATTGGAGGGCGCGTAGTGGAGTGACAGGAGGTGGTCTGTATGGAGACCAAGAGGATGCCCTACAGGGGGATACCCTACAGGAGGATGCCCTGAGGGGCGCCCCAACATGACATTCCGTGTGAATGGTGTGCCATGCTGCTACCAGGGCCTGGACTGGCACACAAGGGTGGCTGTTCCGTCGTGGTTCCTGCAGCCACGCGGCTCACAGTGGGGAGGAGGAGCAGGGTGCTCCCTTTTTGTGCAGTTGGAGGGATCCCTGTAGGCACAGAGGAGGGCTGGGACTGTCCTGCCTGCTTTGGGCCGAGAATAAGCTATGGTTGACCCAGGCTTTGCTCAGCCTGTAGCCCTGCTCCAGACCATCCCATGGGAGTGGGTGGCTCTGGGAGAGCCCCCATGGTGTGATCCGAAGTGGATCATTGTCATCTCCAGCTTTTCATAGCTGGCAGTGCTGAATTGCTTGCCAGATAAATGTGGGGGAGGCTGAATTACTGGGGTGATGAGGGGATGGACAGGGTCCTCAGAGCATGCAGGGCTGGGGTACCTGCACCCCTCCAGCAGCAGCACCCCAGGCTGGGATGTGCCATGTGGCGCAGGAGCCTGCTGAGGTGTGTGGGTGTCACTGCTGAGTTATAGTTGTGCTCCTCACATGGACATGGACATCTAAGAAAGCATAGAGCAGGTTCTTTCTCTTTTATTAATTTAATTTCAGAACTGTGTTGACCTTTCAGTGTGGTTCTATTAGAATCCCTGCTCCTACAGCTTGAAGCTCCTTTCTAGGCTGCTCTGTGTGCAGATCAGTCTGTCTTTCATGGTGACTTTGAGCTGACTGGAAACAAATCCTTCTTTTCTTTTTTTTTTTTATTTTTAATAGTAAGGCTCTATGAGCTACATTTTCACCTTGCAGGGGAGAAAGTACGAAGCAGTAGTAGCAACTGATGTATGGGAAAAATCTGGATATTAATAAATGCAGCAATCCCAATGAGGCTAGAGCAACGCAAAGAGATTGATGTTTTTTCTCAGGCCACAGTTTTGCCTCTGGCAGTATTAGCATGGATGCCATTTATTCATCAGTGCGATTTTGTTTACAAAGGCAGATGTATTCCTACCTTCTTTATTATATTTTGAGCTTTTTTTTTTTTTTCTCTCAGCTTAGAACTTGAGGGCTGATAATTGTACAGTGAGGCTGCTGGTACTTGTTCATTTTCCAGGAGTGATCAAGAAATGAAGAACCTTTGATTTTCACAGTAACTAACTGGGATGACCCAAAATGTTACAAGTATAGAAATTATTAGCTTGGCCTTTTCGGCCATTCATGCTCGGCATCATAGAAACACTGCACGACTATTCATGATTTTCTGTCTGCATTCTATTTTCCTTGTTGTCATGAATCAAGTGAGAATGAATGCCCTGCATTCATTATGAAAATCATTTTGATGGTGAGGGTAATAGGGATGTTCATTGTTATAAGGTAACAGTGTTTTTAAGAATACTTTAAATAACATATTTAAGCAAACAGTTGGGCAGTCAGCACCTCCCACAGATATTAAATTATCTCTGGCTTCCAAGAGGGGAGAAAGTTTAATAATTTCACTTCTTTCATGGTTTGTATTTCTTGAAGTAGTTAACACTTGTCTTCTCATTGAAATTACTGACTTTTTTAAGGCTCTGGCTTTAAAAAAAAAATGACAAAAAGAACAAAACCAATCAAGGCTCCAAAATATGTTCTGCTGACAGAAAAAAAAAAAAAGGTGTGAAAGCAAGTCTTTTAAATCACTTTTCAATAAATGCAAAATAAAGGCCAGTTTTACTGGGCTAGGACATAAATGGCAGCTGAAGCAAGCCAAGACATTGGCTGTAATGACATCTCCACTGCAGCTGGCCCATCATCACAAATGGTTTTAGTGGGCTGTGTTTCCAGCTTTGAAGCTCTCAATTCACCCGAGCAGATGCTGTCTGTGAATATGTTAAGGAAACAGTGTTGATGTTTCAGCATTCACCCTCCAGAAAGGCTTCCCCTGATCCATCTTCGCGAGGGCTTGGTCCTTCCTAGGCAGCTTCTGGATTCTCCTCACCCTTGGTGGGTGCATACCACTTCCAGGTTAATTTTGCAGCCTCGGTGATGCATTTTTCTTTCCCAGCCACACAATCCTCAGGTAACAAGAGGCTGGATGCACCTGCAGCCCCTCCATGTGCCACACTGGAGCCGCTGCTCCGCCAGGAGCAGGATGCATCCTGGCAGATGGGTTGCAGCAAGTGAGTCAGAGCTGTTGCATAAGCTGCAAGGGGGTAAACTTGGCCTACCAGGAACATTCCCGAATCAGAAGTGTCCCCCCCCCACCCCGCTCCAAAAATCCAAAGCATAAAAGATCCAAAGATTGCACGCGTCTCGGGTTGGTTTTGGTATTTTGGGATGCACGTAGCTTGCAGTTCCAGGATGATCCGTAATCTCCAGGGCCGGGAATGCAATTAAAAGGAAAGATGTGTTTGTATGTGTGGGTGGGCACGTAATATTCTCAAGCTTGTGGCCTTGAGAGGAAACAGTAAATAGTGTATGAAACTCCATAAAATGGTAAGCGTTGGCAGCTTTGTTCCTTGAGGATTATGCCCCAGCCTAAAGTAAAACTGTGTTACCTAATAGGATAGACAGGTTCTTGGCAAAGATGAGACTGGCAGGTATTACGCACAGGCAGAGCGTGGTCAACCTCATGTTTGGTATGATTAAAGCTTTTTGCTGGAAAATGTGTGATGAGACATTTTCAGCAGGGAATTCTCTTCATTATTTGCAGAGATTATGAAAAAATGGAAGCTTTTTTCCAAAACCACTAAGGAGCACATACTACTTTTCTTCAATTGCACAAGCTCTGCCCTCCCACAAGGTAGTAGGATAACTGGAGTTGAATATATAAATCTATTCTACTCAGGAACCAGCTCCACCAATAAATCGGTATTTTCTTGCTACGTATGCAATATATAAATGGCACATTCACAGATGTCAAATAAGTTTCCCTAACTAAGGAAACTGCTCAACACACTTCAGATCTTCGTAGCAACGCTTAAAGTACCACCCTAATAGCATCAGGGGAGTAAAAACTGTTCAGCAGAATGGCACAGACTTTATATAGGGTCTTCCTTAGGCTGATATTTTTAGTCTTCAGACTTCAGTTATTCTTGGTGAATTAGTAGAGCCTTTCAGAAAATCTGTTTTATTTGAAACCTGCGATCTTGACAGCAGCTTTTCAGCTAGTTCTCTGTCTTATTGCAAACCTTACCTGTTTTCTTCATACAGCAAATACAGAGGGAAGAGAAAACATATAGGATTTGGCCACACTCTCATAAATTCTTGAAACATGGGATTTCTTGCTGTGAGAAAAACAGCTAAATGATTGCTGCTTTATCTAGTAAAACAAATGTGTCCTTCCCAACAGAGATGATAATTCTTACTGACCTGAATGCTTATAGATTTTACCCCTAAATATCTGACTTTCAGAAGAGCTCAGATCGCACTTCAGCATTTAAATGAAACTCTCATGGCTTCCAGCTGCTCTTTCCAAGGACTAGATGCCCAGATGAGTATACCACATACATACCTTGATGTCTAAATTGGGATATTTAGATGCTGGGCTCATTCAAAGATGAAGATCTTTGAAAGAATAATGCTAAGTTGCACTTGGAGAGTTGCTGAAAAGCCTGGTGCTAGCTATAAAATGAAGTGGCAGCTTTTTAATACTGCCATTTTAGAAAGTGAGTATCTACAATTAGCCCCCGAAATTCTTATTTGGATACCCTGCTTTAAATCACATGCACATAGCTGCAGATGGAGATACCACACTCTCACATGCCCATTTTAGATTAACATGGTATAAAAGCCAGCATGGCTAATACCAGCTATCACTAAGTAATAAGCTATTTCCTCTAAATTGCTGCAGAACTGCTGCATTGAGAGGTGGATATGAGCACTGGGAGAGCGTGCACTGATTCTTTTGTGCTATTAAGTGAATGATAAAAAAATTAATTGAAAAACCAAATCATGGTGCACCAGGTTTTTGGTGTAAAAACTCTCCTTTTGATGGAAATGACAAGATCTTGAGTGGTAAAGGCACAGCTGGTGCTCACATCTGGGCTAGGACAAAACGGCCAGTGATGAAGGGTTGCAGCAGAAGTTGAGGGTCTTCCAAGGAAAAAAAGTAGAGTATGTAGTGTTGTGGAAAGCCTCTTTGTACGTATAATTGGGACTCTTCTCTGTGGAGGAAGAGTAGAAAATGAGGGGACAGTAGGATCGTACACAGCAGTTCTGTTGTTCTGTAAGCATCGAGGACAGGGATAGAAACCTTTCAGCATGGGACCCCCTGGCTTAAATGGAGAGGTTTTTAATAGACTCTGTGCTCCTGTGTAACTGCCTGTGAGGATTTTTGCCTAAAGGGGCTTGTTTCGGTCAGCGTTGAGGACAAGGTGGCTGACTGCATGGACTCCTGCTCCCAGACATGTTAGCAGCTTGTGTGGTCACTCTGTGGCCCTGACTGTCAAATAATCAAGTAGGTACTCAGTGTGAGATCTCTTCAGCTTAGCCCTCCACTTCTGCTTCTGAAAAGAGCTGAGCTCCAGGTAAGCACTGAAAAAATCTGAAGCAGATGAAAGTCAGTGAGTAAGAGTGAAAAGAAAGAGAAAATGGCTATTTATAATCATCTAATAGCTTTGTTGATTTTTTGTGGTATGCCTAAAGACCCATTTGGATCTTTTGTGATGAGACGTGTGCTTAGCTTGGAGAAGGAGGCAATTATACTGTGAGAAAACTCAACAGAGCATATATGTTTGATATGATCTGCATAATAACATAAATCTAGTGTCTATGTGAGGATGATTTCAGCTGTCTCATACAGAAAGGCAGCTGGATTTTAGGACGAGGCCACCCACTGCCAGGAGAAAAATGCTTGAATCTTCAATACCTTTGATTCACGGGCTTTAGGAGGTGAGAATCATACTGTCACAGCATGTGCCTGGGAAGCATGTTAAATTTCCTACGCCTTGTCCTCTCCCCCTCTCTCACAGTCTGCTTCTAAATTGAACTCTCTGCAGATGAAACTTTAACTTTGTTTCTGATACATCTACATAAATCCCCTGTTTTCCATTTTGACAGGAATTTTACTGAAGGAAGGAAAAAAAAAAAGACAGTTTTTTTCCCCCCCTTGTCTCTGCACTGCTGACGGTTTTGTGCTTTTCCTTTCTTGAAATATCTAAGTTAATTTTGTAGCTATTGAGGAGCACAGTGTAAACGCAGCTTTATAACCCTTAACCACAACACAACACCCTCCTCCCCGGAATCTCCACCTCCTGTACCTATTCTTGCAAACCGCCTGGAGCAACGTTTCTGCCTCATCAATCTGAGCCTTTATGAGGGGCAGCATTGCATGCACTGCTCTAGCTGAAGTAGTCTATCTGGCTGATTTTTCTGATAATGCCTTTTTGATGTGTTGCTGGTAAATGGCTTTGTTTGTAAGAGATTACGGTGGCGGCAAAAATCCCAGTAGTGACAAAAATAACCAGTATGGGCAGTGCTGGATTTTCCACTCATTTGTAGTTTACCTCTAGCCTCCAGTTAATCTTGTTGCCAATTTATTTTTTTTTTTTTTGGTGCCTTCTACACGCAGACCACAGAGGGGTTTTTTTCTTCCTCTGTCTAAAGTCCCACACCATCAATTAGTACAGGAAGACGGGTTCCTCCATGGTATTTGAATCCAAGCAAACCTAAACCAAGCAATGTTTTGCTAATCTTTACATGCACCTGCAGAGGAACAGTGGCTGCACCTGTGGGGGAAAAAATTTACCAGTAGCTTTTCATGTGCAAAGCTCTTAAATGTAGCAATTACACAAGGCAAATTATGAGAGGGTGTGGTTTATTGGTGACTGCTTTTATTGTACCTTATCATATGCGGAAAATGAATCATCTGACACAGAAATGGCTCTTTAGGGATCAACATATGCACCTGAGCCTAGATCTGCATTTAAAAGACAGGAAAGAGATCTCTTAGAATGTAGCTGGAGGAAGAGTATTGCAAATCTATGCAGTTTTGACAGGTAATTAATTTAAAAAAAAATCCTTATTTAGATACTGAGGTGCTAGGCACCAAGAAAGAATTCTGCCTTTTCTGTATAGTAACTCTTAGAGCTGTATATTTTTAACACATCTAAAAATCAGGCTGCTGATGTTGATGCCTATGTTTATTTCCAGAGTCTGTGTAGTTGGATGAGCCGTAGCATAATGGTGGAAGCCCTTTCCCTTTAGAGAAAGAAACAGCAGTTGTGCAGTGGCAACGGGCAGGTCTGTGCTGGCACACGGACTCACGTTGTCACACGGGTGTGGCAGAATAGCTGTCAGAGCCTTTGAGAAGTCCTGATCCAGCTGAAGACTGGAGGCCCAGCTGTGTCCCTGTGTGTTTAATGCACAGTTTCAGAGTTTTCTGGCACAGAGCAGCTTGCTTTTCAAAGCAGGCTAATTAATCACAGCCGCCAAGAGAGCAGAAATGGCCATTGGGGGTTAATGAGAGTGTGACAGCAGTGAAGTTTGTGCAAGTGTGTTGGTGGAAACCGGCCCTAGGAGGGGTGCTGTGGATGCAAACATCCCTCACTATGCATATTGCATAATTGTATGAACAGAGAGTTGCCTGGTGTGTCCCTTTAAATTCACACTGGGGGAAAACTGGGGATTTTTAAAATAGTACTTTTGGGATATTGGTATCACCAACAGTTTATTTTTCCCTTTCAATCACGGTACCAGTTGTTGATGACTCTGTCCTTAGGCTCGTCATTCTCCTGAATAACCTGTTGCTCAGGATTATAACATTTTCTTCCCTGCCCATGAGATGCTGTCTCGTGTCAGTGTGTGCACAGTGCCAGCGTAGCTGTGCTCATCAGTCAGCTCAGAGGTTTTGGCAACAGAGTTTAATGACAAGCACGATGCTCACATCTAAAGGGACAGTGGTTGTCTTAGAGATACCTGCAGCTCATTTTGAAGCAGGAACGGTGGCTTGTGTCTGCCTGCATAGGAGATCCTTGAATTCCAGGCATGAGAAGACACCATTTGGAGAACACTTTCCTGTGCTTGCCTCCACATTTTTCCTGAATTATTTTTCATCCAGTTCGGGGGAGGTTCTCATTTAGAAAGTTTTGTGACATTGATCTGTGGCTGCTCTGTTGTCCTCTATAGAGTCTGCCTTTGCCACAGTGACAGTGTACTCACACATTGACTTTCATCCCCAGCCAAGCCAAACTGAAAGATTAGGACTTGAAAATGCCTTGTGCCATGTCACCGGGCTTTATTAAGAGCATGAGGTTAGGATAAGGCTTTGCTCCACTCTTGATGACTTGTCTCCTTAAGATATCTCCAGACTTCCAACTGAGCTGTGTGTTTCCACAACTCCTTGCTCTGTGCTGCGCTCTATCTCTGTCATTACCAGCTCCATTTCTGCTGCATTTCACAATGTTTGAACAGAGGTGACATCCAAACCTCTTACTCCCATCCTTGCTAGAAGATGACAGGAGACCAGAAAGAAAAACAGTTGAGAGGGAAAATATTCCAAATTACGCTCCTGTTCATAGTGTTGGAGTGTGAGAAGGAAAGGCAGAGGATGCAGCACAGTCATCTACAAATCATTTTGTCACTCAGAGATTGAATAACTTAATGACAAAGTTATTCCTGCCAAGTTCTGATGGCTTCTTACCTTCATAACATCTGCACTAATTAGTAACTTCACTTGGAAGCTGCTTGTGCAGGGTATTGTTCTGCTGTCAGTCATCAGACGGTGATACCTTGCTGGATGAGAGAAGGAGCCTCCTGCTCTGCAGTTTGTTCAGTGATCGAGTTAAATGTGTGTCTGTGGTGCTTGGAACGCAGATCAAGCACATCAGTTATGAGTCCTTTGGGTGGCCACGGGATTGTCATGCACTCATAACACTGAGCAAGTGCCTTAAAGACAAATTTGACTGGAAGATATGTCAGGAGAAGCATTTCCAACCCGCGGTATCTGGAGTTTTGTGTGAAGCTTGTTAGGAGCGTTTGTTAAAAAAGCATTCACGATGGAAAAGATAAGAAGGGCTTGTAAGAATGGAGAACCCTTAGCAGGGGAGTAAAAATGCTTTTCCTGTTTTACACAGCAAAGCAAGACCTGAGGAGCAGCACGAGTGGGAGAAAGAACACTTATTTAAGGAAAATTTTGTCTCAAACCCTGCAGGACAGCCTGCAGCTGGATTAGTAAAGGGGGAAAAAAAGCTGAAGTCTCTGTAAGAAAACTGATGGATTCATCCAAGTGTTTGCATGACGTGGTGCCTGCAATGATATAACCTTGATCTCAGTAACGTGGGAGATTCTTTCCAGTCCCATCTTGTTCTGAGTGCCCACAAAGCAGGGGAGGGGTCACCAGTATGGTAGTATAACCCAGTTCTTTTTTCCAGCTAACATCTAGATGAAAAAGAGAGCTGTTACTTTAGTGTTTTGTTTGGCACTGTTTTTCTTTTTTTTTTTCTCCTTCTGTCATTCATAACTTTCCTGTTCACTGCTGGTTTTTGTCCCCACTTCCCCCTTATTATCCAGTGTAACCTTAGAACCTTGCTGAGCTATCTTGTCTGGTAATTCCAAATTTTTAACAGCAATTTTAACATATTATAGTTTGTCTTAGATTGACACTTGCTACCTGATTTGAAAATTTTGATTAGTTAATTTCCGTTGCTTTTTTATTTTACTCATGACTTCCCTACAGTTTCTTGGGATATTTAAAACTAACAAACAAAATAACACCAAGACCACCCACACTCAGATGCCCAAAAAGAATGCCAACAACCCTTTCCCTTTTTAAGTACAGCTCTTAAAACCCCAAACAAGATAACCATTCTTCATTGTTTCCTACTTTGCATTATTGTATTATTCTGCTTTAGAAAACATTTATGGTAAAGAAAAATGTGAGAGAAAAAACAGGATTATGGCCCTCTTTTAAACGTTTCTGCAGTTTTTCATAAGAAATTAAGTTTGTAGCAGCCTTCCTCCCCTTGCTATTATGGAATTTGGACAGCCACAGGAGTGTTCCAGGGAAATTGGACACTTTCACAGAGCTGCTAAATACAAAAGGAGCCAGCATCCAGGGAATGAAGTCCCCTGAGTAGCATTGTCATATTAGTAGCATTTCCTCATGCATATTCCTTTTCTGAACGTTACTAGTTTGTATATCCTTCCTAGGGTTTCTACAAACCCCTCCTTTCTGTGAGTAGTGATGATAGCAGATCACATGGCAACTTGCTTAATTTACTGAAGGTACAGAGTTTGTAGGAAATTTACCAGCATTTGGCAAGGGGTAGCAGGGATTTAGGAAGCACAAAACCTGGCAAAGGAGATAAATTGAATGAGTCTGGGAAAGAGGGACATTCCAGACGGGTTTTATTGTGTTTCTTGTGTGTTATTTGGCCAGCTTAGGGAAATTGAGAAGTGATTTGGAGAGCACAGTGTGTCTGAGATAAGGTACAGCTGAAGGTTATCAGTACATCACTGCAGACAGGGTTTGGGTGGAAGAAGACAAATCTCTCTGGTTTCACACTAACTGGTGAAGACTTTGTGGCTGACGACCAACCCAGTGCTGTCTCTGTCAATATTGCCAGTGTCCTGAATGATCACTTTCTCAGGACACTTTCTTTCTTACTGAATATATTTGTAAATTCTAGAATATTTACTCAAGACTGAATGCTGTCACATATTTAGATAACCAAATGATCTAAAGCAAGCCGTGTCACTGACTAATCCAGATGTTCCATGTGCAGGATTTTTTTGCAGCCATTAACTCAGACTATATTATCTTTTCCTCTTTTAATTTTATGCTCTCTGGAGCCATTTTTTTTTACTATTTTTTCATCTGAGTCACTACTACTAGCGTACAATTCACAAATCCTCTTTTAAATAATTGAATACTGATGATCAACTACTACATCAAAGAATGCTGATGAAAAGTTTTTTCTGTAATTTCCACTATGCCAGCGGCAAGTGTGGTGAATCAACTGTTTTATCCATCTTCCTCTTTACTATCAAGCATATTGAATTTTATAGACTAACTGAAATAAAAATAAATGACAAGGAAAACCACTTTATGTTGCTGAAAACGTGTACTGAGTGGATTTCAGAACTTTGTGATAATTCATAGCTTCGTGTGCAGAACAGCAAAGTATTGACATTACAAGTGAAAAAGGAATGATTTCAATTACATTGAGAAATCATCGTGGATCCAAGTTATGTAAATGTAACAGTAATTCTTGTGGACTTCACAATTATGCAAAAAAACCTTCATATTCAGGGTTTATTTTCCTTTTTTTTTTAAATCTCATGCACAGGGAGCTGAGTAATTCAGAGTATAATTAAGGAGAAATTCAATTTTTGCATGAAATATATACAATATTGTCAACGTGTCTGTATATAGGTTTTTATATATGTGAAGAAAAAGACACAGAAAAGAAATTTACCATATACCAGTGTTGTATCAGGCGTCTCATGTGCTCCTCGAAATAAGTTGCCTTTTGATGTTCTAATTAGATACATTTTAACTAAATTTACCTCCTGAAATATTTTCCTTAAAGAGAGGTTGCCCGATGAGGTGTTCACACATCAGTTGCCTCACACACAGGGTTTACAGTTCAATAGCTCTGAAAACAATGACAGTGAAATTGCATTAGCAGACCTTTTTCCTTTGTAAGTGCTTAAAGATCAGTCAGACAACTTAAGCAGGGTATTTCTGGAGAAGGAAGAAATGTTGTGGACCCACACTGTAACAAAAGAACTACTGCCAAGGTATTTTTAATGTGTTGATAAGCCATCAAGTGCTCTGATGATTGAGCATCAGTTGATGAGCAAGGCTCAGTTATTCCAGCAGAATCTACCCAGACCCTCTCAATCACAGTTGCTTCTTCTTTTTTTTATACTTTATTTTTAAGTATCCCAGATTGGCAGAAGAGAGGAAAATGAATGCTCAGAAATGTCCATTGAAAATATTTGCACTGAGCAAAAAAAAAGGGAGCTAAAACATTTGGACTTGGAGTGCCACCAATATTCTGATTTTACTGACTCCCATTCACGAGCTCTGGCTACTAATTTTCCACTCCTCAAAGTGAGGGTGACCACAATAGTAATAAATATTAAAATTTTAATGATTTTAAAATTTAATATTAAAATAATAGAGCTGTCTTTTCAGATGAAATTTGTTTTGTTTTGTTTTCCTTCATGCTGTTTATATACCAGACATCACTATCTTCTTCCTGGTCTAAATTTCCTTCCACAGATTTTAAGCTTTTCTGTTAGGTGGGTCCTCCAGCTGCTCAGCAGAACAGCCTTCCTGGACACTGGTGAGCTAAACCCAAGTGTTACCCCTCCTTTAAGATCAAACCCAAAGAGTGGTCAGGCGTCCCCTTTTTGTTTTGTTACACAAGCAGAAGAGGTGCCTTTTTTTCCCAGGAGAAGGTCAGGCCTTTCTGTGCATGCCTTATGCACGTGCAGAAAGCCCAGAGCTACACACGGAACTTGAAGAACCTCTCCAGAACCACCATGTCCTTGAGTCCCTTTTGTCCTTCTGCCCCTCCTGGTGCTCTTGGATAGTGTTCCACGAAAACTCAGTATGCCCAAAACAAAATTCAGTGGCTGTACTTAAAGTCACTTAGGCTGCTTGTACTGTGAAAAGATGTTGGTATGAGTGAGGCAGAATGTTGTCAGAAATATGTTTTTTTTTTAAAATCATCTGTTGCTGAGGTCGGGTCTTAGATTATTAAAGACCCTTGCAGGTGGTATAGGTGAGAGGATCAGTGCACAGCAGTGCTCACTTCTAGAGATATATATAAATACACTGAACGTTTCATTGTCTTTAAGCATAGCTGGGAAACCATACATTGCCTCTTGTTTATTTTCTGAAAGGATAGGAATAATATGGCTGTCACAATAGGATATTCCACAGCAAGGAAACTAATGTCCTGTGTAGCCAAACTCTCTCAGCAACTTGAGAGCTATACAAGGGAACTTTCAAGGAAAAAAAGGGACATTTTTGTCCTTGGATGTGTACAGATGGTTTTGAGTGAAGTGCTTGGAAACCAAGGCACATCTTTGTAGCAGGAATAGATGAGATTTGTGGAAGATTATGGCTAGAAAAGAAAAAGCAGTTTCTTTTTTTCCCACCCCTTTATAATTGGTGCCACTATGGGGCAGTGGGGAAGCAGGATCAAATATACAACAATTTGTACTATGCAGGAGGGTTATAAATGGAAAAAGAGAGTAAGAAACAAAGGGAGGGGGAGCTAGCTGTTGTTTTTCTCCTTAAACAAGCAGACAAAGAAGTCCTTTCCTTCCCTTTAAACGTAGTCCTCCTTCTACCAGCACATTGCTGGGCAGCAACATAGAGAGGAGAAGGGAAAAGAGGATTTTTCCTATTGTATCCCATTCTGGTTTTTTCTGCCCTGCTGAAGCAATCTATTTTTGTAAACAAAACCCCAAAAAGATTCAGTTTCCAAGGAAGAGCAGGGCTGCTGGGTCCCCTCTGGAGCAAGCAGCTCTAAGTTAAACCCTGGATGTCTGGAATACCTGCCGCCACTGACAGTGGAGCTCAGTTCTTAGGAAAGCAGTTTGCACAGACCAAAAATTTGGTCGTTGTGAAGCTGACCACTTCCTGTGAATTGGATAATTACCAACAGAAATATTTAATCTTAACTCCCTAGTGGAAAATGGGATTTATGTGAGATTTAGTTTGTATCCTAAATAAGACATCTGTGTGTTTCTAGCTGCTTGTCATAAAGTGATGTGTAGGACTATTAACTAAATAAAAATCTTTTCCCTCAACCAAGTAAGAAATGAAACAGCAATAGCTGAAAATGTAAGTGCTATTGGCAGGAGTGTGCTTTATAGGGAGATGGGTTTGTGCACGTGTGTGTATGCCCTGGATAGCCCAAGCTGCAGTTTTCTGAAGCACCTTGAACTCTGGTACAGCTGACAGTGATCCTGGTTACCAAGGGTAACATGAGGTGTGGGTTTAAAGACGTTTCTGTTGGTGTTGCAAACAATTTACATTTCCTCTCCATTGATACTAGATGACACACTGTTTGCACTATCTCCGTTTTCGAGACTCTCTGATTAAAGAAAGTAGGAATTAGTTAACTGGGCATCTTTGAACATCAGGAACAGCTCATAAGAAATTTATACCACCACATTTCCCAGGGTCTCTCTCCAACCTTAACACAAGTTTAAAATAAACATAGCAAGCCTATAATATCATAGCCCATATCTTCTGCTAGCTGGTACCTGGGCTAATATGATAACTGCAGAGCTTGAATTAAGATGTCTCTAAGGACAAGCTGAAAGATTGCCTCATCTTAATATTGCTGAAAGCAAGTGAATAATGTTTTTACACCTTTGTATTGAGAAATGTCTTTACCCCAGTACAGGGCGATATCTTCATTCCCGTTTTCACACATTCGGACTGAGTTTTTGTATAGGTGGTGTGTTATGGCTATTATGTATAAATTACAGTGTACAGAACTGGTTATATGTATTTCTGTAACGCAGGCATCACTGGTGCACGCTGTTTTTTATGGGATGTTACTGTTTTGAATGAATTGAGATTATCTTCTGTGGAAGGTCAGCAATTTCAGTGTCTCTCTCATGACAGGAGCTAGACAGTATTATCAGTTGTAATTTTCAGCTCATAAAGTAAACTGCTGCACAACATAACATGCTCCTGTGGGTTCCACCTTGGGTGGCTGAGTGTTATTCATTTGCTAAATGATCCTTAGGTGTAGTCTGAGCATTTTCTTCTGACAGCTTCTGATTCACAGAGCACACGTGCCCTTGTTTCACTGGAGATGCTGTCAGAGAAGGCTGCTTAGCTCTCTTGGGATCAAGCACTGGAATAGGGACAAAGGTTGTCATTTGGGGTGTCTTGGAAATGCCTCATCCCTTATTCTTGGCTGAGTAGTTCCTACTGGATATTTCTGTGTACTTGGTGTGTTTTTTTTAGTTATCACCTGCTGAGACCTTCACTTTATTTGCCATGTATGAAGTCACTCAGTATTTGGCTCAGGGCTGCACTCTTGGAATTGAGTGTCATAATAAAGAATCCAGGCCAAAGATGCTTCCTTGGAAGAGAAGAAAGATATTGAGATAAGGAAGCAAAAGCCCTTCTCTACTTACCGTATAAAACTCCAGCTTGGGCATTTGGCTCTATCTGCCAGTATGCAATCTGGTGAAGGCTGTCGTAAGTCCAAAACAGGGATTTTACATAGAATGAATTGAAAGATACAGTGCACACATCTTGGGGCACAAGAATAAAACTCTGTCACTTCCTGTGTAAACCCCAGTGTGCCCAAAATGGAAGAAGTAGGGCATTTGGAGGGTGTCTGTAAGAAAATTGTCAACTGCGCAGGTAGGTTAGGTAAACTTCTACCACATTTGCTAAAGCTCCAGCTGGGTACTGTTACTGTTCATAAGTGAGCTTTAACATTCCCCCTTTCTCAGTTGTGGATGACAATCCCTGTTTTATTCCTCAGTAGTTCATAGAAAGCCAAAACTCTGTAAGCTTCCAGCATATGCAGAGGGTTGGCCTTGTGCGTGACCTCTCTCACCTCTCGAACTGTGCTGCAAAACTGCAGACCTGGATCCGCAGCCACGTGGGCTTCTCATGCTGTCATCAGTGTTCTTTGTCAGGGGAAAAGAAGATAAGAGGGAAATGGATGTTCAGAGAGCAGTGTCAGTGTGGGATCAAACGCAAGAACTAATGCACGGGCAGGCTTGTAAAAGAGATGTTTGCTGTGGCTTCTGTAGTAAACAATGTTCTTCTCCAGCCCTAATGAAGTCCGCAGACCAGCAAGTAAAGGGCACAGAATCAGCGTTAATTTACTTGAATCTCGCAGCAGAGGACCAATATGAAATATTAATCCCTATGAGAGAGAAATTACTGATGTGACCTTTGACCATGTCAGAAGTGTGCCCACATGTAGGACTCTTCTGGTGGTTTGTTGACAATTTGGAATCCAGGCAGTACAGCCCCTAAAGCTGTGAAGTCAGTCTGCATCTTCATCAGAGAAGCTCTTTCCCTTTTTTTTTTCCTTCCACAATGGCATTATTGCCATGGGTTTTTCCAGCTTCTCAATGGCAGCTGGTCAGGCAGAGAGCCTGGAGACCATGAGCTACATCTTGAACTAGGCGACTTCAGAAGTTTGCTGCAAATGTGATTTGTACCGATGAATACTTGGAGAGAAAGGATAAACAGAGGGAGGCTGCTGATGTGCAAGTGGGATGCAGTGTTCCTGACAAAGTCCAGTGGAGGAGCAGATGGGGAAAGCAACACAAAAGGGACAAATGCGGTGTTTAGCAACTATCATCTGCCTGCTCAGGGTGCTGTGTGATTTATATGACTAACCAAGACAGCAAGCAGTGAGTGTGGATAATTAATGGTGTGCCAATGATTTATGGATCAAGGACTACTTGCTCTAAGCATAGCCTCATAATTCTAAATAATAAATAAACTAATAATTTATTCGTTTTGGGAGCAGCTCTTCATCAGCAAAAGGGACAAGAATTTTTCTTGTTATTTGATGGCTGTTTTTCGCTCAGGTGTATTTAGTGGCTTGCACGCTATCCTGGCAGGGGGAAGAAGAACCTTGTGTATGGGATAGTGAAAATAACGTTTTTTGTTGTTCTGTCTGAGTGCTTAAAGATTAAGTCCTTCATCCGTTTTAAGGCGGCTATGGGTGTTCCCCTAACTACTGATTTCCTGGCAGGTTTCCAAAACATGGACTTTTAATCTGAGAAAGAAGTTGGAGAAAATTCCTGTCACATTTTATGCAGATTTCCTGGTCAAAGCAGGTGCAGTTGGATGCTGACTGCGCAGCCAATACCAGCACACTTCAGCATGCCCCAGAAACCTGAAGCAAAGCTGAGGGAGGAGAAAAAACCCAAAACATAACAGATGCTACCATCATTGTCCTTTTAATCACTGCCAAATTTGCTACCTGTGGGCTTCATTTGTACTGTGGGCTGTATGAATCAGTGTGACTAATGACTAGAAGATAAAAGGTTTCATAAATTGTAGATAACCAGGAAAATGGCAGTAGCTGCTTTTTGCCTCACCATCGCCTGAACCCTCCTGCGAGCCTGTCAGCCCTGGGAGGGCAGAGGCTATCAAGCACTGCTTTTATTTGTACAGGTCCTGATGCAATGAGACTTTAACCCTGACTGAGGCTTCAAAGTGTCACTAAATATTGTATAATAAATAATAAAAAGGCTTAAAATATGCAAATTCATGCAGCTACAGCACATGCCTTCATATTACCCCGGTGAATTAGGAGAGGGCGATGTGGTGGGAATAGAGAGGTGTAGTCCATTCAGCAGTTGCCCAAACAAGGAAGTCTTTGCTTTTTTTTTTTTTTTTTAATATTGTTACTATTATTACTACTCTCTATGGGGTTTTCTCTGTTATTCCTTGTCGTTCTCTCGTATTGTTGCTGAATGGAGGAGGCCCACTTGTCCAGGCTGCTGTCTACCTCCACTTCTCCAGGTAGCACAGACAGTAGTTAAGCTTCAACTTCCTTCCACCCATCACCTGTGGGTATTTTGGCTATTTTGGCTCATTGATAAGCGGTGGTTTTACTGTGGTTCATCTGCGACAGACACTAAAAATATTTCAGGATTTATATCGCTTTAGTGGTGACATTATGCCAGCACTGTCACCTAGGTAATGGAACTAATTGCCATAGCAACAAGTCTTTATCATTCAGCAGCCCCAACATTTTTGACATATGGGAGAAACTAAAGATTTGAAGTAGGACACAAATGAAACATATCTGATTGGGCTAAGTCACATTAATAGTCACAACCAGGAATCTTCTGTGCAGAGTAAATCAAATCAGAGTAAACGATATATCTTTTAGAGGCCCATTTACTTCAAACTAAATTGTTTAATGCCAAAAAACTTTCTTCCTCTGGGGAAAAAATAGAGGCATTTAATTAAGACAAGCAGATAATAAACCTGATTGTTTAAGTGTTATTGCAAAGCCCCTAGGTATTGCTCCCATTCTAGGCATTGTATGAGACCAAGGAAACGACAAAGTACTTCTAAAAAATTTTCAGCTAAGCATTCTCTCACTTCAGGGTTAACTCATATACCTTGCCAAAATGTGATTGCAGTGAGAGTGTTGGAACTGGTGGGAAAGTTCCCTGAGCCATGCCCTGGGAAGCTCCAACTTGCTTGCCTATTTTCAGCAGTGCTGGCCTGCCCCAGCCTTTTTTTGGGAAGGGCAAAACCTCCAGATACATCTGGAACAGTCTAATCCAGCTAGGATTAGGCCGAAAATTATAAAAAGCCAGAGTGAAATTTTCCCTCACTCAAGTCAATGAAACTTTTGTTGTTGAATCAGTAGCCAGAAGACATTTTTGACCACATGATGGAGAAGGTGGTTGGAAATACCAACCCCATCTAGAGTACTGCACCCAAAGTGGGGACTGTCACACGTCAGTGAACTGAAGAAGTTTAGGAGAGGAGACCAATATTTTTGGGGTGGGATCATTTGCCCTGTAAAGGTGGACAAACTCTGCAAGAGGCTGCATAGAGAGGTCACAGTGACTCCATCCTTGGAGGCTTTCAAGCCCTGACTGGACAAAGCCCTGAGCAACCTGTTCTGAATTCAGTGTTGATCCTGCTTTGAGCAAGAGTTTAGGCTGGAGATATTCCAGCTCTCTTCCAACTGGAGTTATTCTGTGACTTTGTGGTTTCACCGGAAGATACAATTCCTCTTTATTCCTCCTAATCTTCCTACCTACATCTAATCTCTTAAAGCTGTAGCCCTATGGTGTCGTGTGAAGCAACAACAACAAAGATATTGGAGAGTTTCTTTTCTATAAAAAAAGGGGAATGTGTCACATTTAGGTAAAAAGCAGCTAATCACAGAATATAGGCTTTAATTTCGTGTGTGTTATACTTGCCTGTACTGAGGTAAGCATTACCATTTTAATCAACGCAACTATTTTGGTTCAGGCAGAAGCAGTGAACAAATTCTCAGCTAAAGAGCAGTGACTCACTCACTTTCTGCCTCCAACATAAATATTAGCTGCTCTTCAGTAAATGCAACTCATCTGTGCTTAGAAATGCATTACTCTGCTGATAAAATGCTCCTTCTTCCAATTATTTACCCATATTATACAGGCTCAGCATTAACTTAAGCTTTTCACTCTTGTGGAATTAGACACAATAATTATTTTTAACACATTGTCTGATTGCTTTCTTTATCGGGAGTCCAGGTTTGCCTTCCCACCTTTAGTCTAAACCCTTTCTAATAAAAGAAGAGAATTTGGGCAATTAGGCTGGAGGGTTGAAATAATCCTGACAATTACTTTTCATTCTAATCGAGATTGTAAACACTAAGAATTTCTCTCTGCATCTTGTAAGTTTTTCTCATCACCACCCTTCCAGGCACACTTAGAAATAGATGCTTTGTGTTTTATGTTCTATAACCTCAACGGCTTTGGGGTCTTGAAAGCCAATTTTAAAGGCTCAGAAAAATCACAGCAAAACAGCTGCTTGGTTTTATGAAATATAAATGGTATCATTGAAAACGCACAGATGGCTTCTTGGTGATGCATTTCACAAGCATGCTTAGATGTTGTTCAAAATATGAATTTGAATAAATCTGTGATTAATAATTTTCTAGTTGGTGACAGCAGCTATTTGGGGTGAGAGCAGGTAGTCAGATACCATAGGCTTATTTTTCCTTGTTTCTTGGGTTTTTTTTTTTTTTTTGGCATTTGTTGGGATTAAAATCACCTTCTAGCTTTTAATTGAAATTCAGTTTCAGACATGATTTTACTTTGGCTTTGAATAGCATGGAAACATGGGATGGAGGATTACCAATGGTAGAAACAAAAGTGTAGATTCATTGCAGCTTGAACCTCTGCATTGTTTGCATGAAGGGAGTATGTTTGTGTGGGTTTTGTCTTACTACAATGTGCTGCACTCAGATGAAAAGAAAAAAAAGGAAGAGATGTTGCCCCCTTCACAATATGTGCAAAATAATTTTGAGTCTTTGACATTTGAGTGAACAATACCCGGTATTTTATAATATGCTTGAACAATAATTACCTTAAGGGGGAAAAAAAAGAACCTTCATTGAGTGCTGGTAGGGATTTCTTCTGTGATTTAAGCAGTCGCTGAAAGGAGATTGTTTATTTTAGCTACGCTACGTGTCAAGAATGGTTTGAAAGAAGCAATCGAATGCTTTTCCTTGCATACTGATCATTCATTATATAGCTATCAATAACTGCCTAATAAAACTAGTCCAAAATAAATCATGCTTTCTTAACTGCTTGGGAAACGTTGGACAACACTTCAAGGCACTTCTCAGTACAGTAGCACTTTACAAAAGCAATCTATCCTCTAAGCGCCCATTGCTGTTACCAATTCATTAAAATGTTAAGTTAATGTATTCAGGCCCCTTCATTGGGAAGTGAAAGCCAGTAACAAAGCCAAAAAAGATGCATGTGTCTGATTACACCATGCCAGAAGTAAATAATCGAGCGTTATTCAATTCAGAGCACAAGTAATGGATTTTGGATAGCAGCAGGCAGCCAGTTGAAAAATGATGGACATGTCAAAATGAAGTATGCCATAGGCACACAGTACAAACTCCTAAAATAGATGATGATAAGTTCAAGACCTGTGCCTGAAATTTTGAGGCTCAAATAATTCTGACTTGTTTCTTTAAAAAAAACCCAAAACTTTAACTGATTGGCAATCACGTTTTATTTAATTAAAATGTACAGTTTTAGTGAAATGTTCACAGGATTTTTCAGCATTTGCCTTGTATCTGTAAAACTTAGAACAATTGGAGGCATGTACTGGAAGCGAGGCAGTACTGACAGGAAGGCACACATATTTAAAACACTTTGCATTAATTGGAAGTATTCAACTTGGCGCTGAAGCTTCAGGTATGTTTGGGATAGATTTTATTGAAAATAACACATAATTACTAAAATTCACTGCTTCTAAACATTCAGGCCTGGCAATCTCAGTGCAGGCATCTGTAATCAATGAATGAAAACTCTGTGTGGAAGTGTTGGTCCTGAAATACAATACAGATGCCCGTATTCACCTAGCAGCGTTTTAGCTGTAGTAAAACCTGGACACAAAGGTTTCACTGCATTAGCCTAGTAAATCTGCTTGATAAACAAAGTGCATGGAGTTTGTCCTGCTCCTTTGCAGAGATGAGTATCATGAGTAAGTCTGACTTTTTGCTCACTGGAGAGCTGCATTTGTCGGGCAGATCCACAGCAGCTTCAGCCAGTGCTGTGGAGTTAAGAGCTTTTGCTGCCCCTTTTACGGGCAGCAGTGGACTTTACTTAACAAAATGACTGTCATTACTTATTCAAGGGAGTCCTCTGGGGTCTAAATCATTTGTCTGCTGCTTCACCATCACCTCTTGTGTGTGGAGGGTAAAGAAAGTGGAGCAGGATCTACTGGGACGGAGCTTCATCTGCATGAGAGGGCTGCATCTCTGTCTACCGGTGGCATTGAGGGACATGGTTTAGAGGGGGACTTGTCAGTATTAGGTTTGCAGCTGGACTTGATGATCTTAAAGTTCCTTTCCAACCTAAACAGAGTGGAAGTCAGGAAGTCAAGCAACCCACCTCCTTACCAGCCAGACCCAATCCCAGCCCTGTGGCTCAGAGTAGGTCTTTAACCCAGCCGGAGGGGGTGGAATTCTGGTGGACTGCTGATGATACAGAGGTGCCAGGTGTTGCTTGGCATGTCCTAGTTGGTCAAACACGTCCCAGGGACTGGATCATCCCTTGTCAATTAGATGGCAAGCACATACAACTTGTATGGAGGTGAAAAAAGATGTCGAGGCCTGCTAGAGGAAGGGGGTTAATGTAGCATGAGGAAAAATGTGGTGCACTTAAAATCTGCTGACAGGGTTACAATAAATGGGTAAAGGAAAGGGTGCTGGTGTGAATTGCTGGAGGAAGGAGCTGTGGAAGTGTGGTAGAACTTCCATCAGGGAGAGGAGCTGCACATGTGAGGAATCTAATGGGCACTGAGGGAAGCAGTCTGGAGTAAGAAAGTATAAGAGAGGAAAAGTAGTTTTTATCTTCTATGGGTAAATTGGAGTTTTTAATGGACAACTTATCTGAATCTGTTACTAAAGATCTTCTGAGATGGAATTTCTAAAAATTCCATAGATAATTAAGTATCTTCACTACTGAAAGCTTTTCCTAATATCTACTCTTGCTGTAGTTGAAGCTCATTAGCTTTTAACTGTCTTCCTTTGTCACGGGTAAGAGCTTTTTACAGTGTTCTTTTGCATAGATGAACACTGTTATATGCTGCCTCTTAGCATTTTCCCTAAATCAAACTAGCCCAAAGTTTTGCAGAAAACTGGTATCTTTTTGTCACTCTGTACTTCTCCCCAGGTGTTCCACACCTGCCTAGAAACACGCTGGCCAAACCTGAATACACTGTGGTCACAGAGGCCTTGTGAGCCCCAAGGGAAAGGGAAGGATTATCGTTTGTAATGACTTTGCTAATGTAAAACTTTGCATCTTTTTCTCTTATCTAATATGTTTGCAGACCTGTCAGTTTAACACACATCCTATATTTTATCATCTCGGTCAGAAACAAATCATGAAGAGACTGCATCCCTCCACAGAGAGGTGTTGCATGGGACTGTACTCTGGCTCTCTGGATGTTTTTCAGGACACTTGGTTTTCCATCCAGTAGTTTCATTTATACCATGTTTCTTAGGTTTCTTATGAGGATATTGTAGGAGATAAGGTCAGAAATCTTACCCAAGTCAAGATGTCTGGTATTTATTGCAACTTTTCTCTAAATACAAGCTGTTTACCCTGCCAAGGAAAGCAACTAAATTGGTCTTCAGCATTTGTTCCTAGTGACTGCTTATTGGCTGTTTCTAGTCTTTCTTATTTTTCTTTTAATTGCTTATATATTCTTCAACAACTGTTTGGGGTTTTTTTCCACTATTTTGCCAAGAGCTGAAATTGTGTAGTCTATAGTACTCTCTTTTCTACCTTATGGTAAAGATGCACAGTTTTTATCCCTCTGCAGCCTTTTGGGTCTCCACTTGTTTTCCAGAAATTCTCACAGATAACCACTAGGAAATCTGAGACTACTTCAGCCAGTTCTACAAAAGTATTTTACAAGAAATTTAATCAGACCCAGCCACTTGGAAAACATCTAGCTTATCTTTATCTAAGTGTCCATGGCACTGCTCTGAGAGATCATTCATCCTTATCTATAGGTGTTTAAATAAGTAAGCACCTTAATTACAGCTGACCTCTTTAATAAAGAATGAAATGAAAAAGGCATTGATGTAGAGATTAAGTTCACCATCTCAGCTTTCTCTGTTACTTCTCCTATTAGAGCCTATATTATGCTAACAACTGCCTTGTCCATAAAACAAAGAGGAAGAAAGGACCTCAGAAACTTTTCAGACTCCCTGAAACCATGGCAATTAAAAACCCATCCTATCATAGTTTGGATCAAATTTTACTGGATTTATAGCAAGTATGGTTGGGATGCGTTCAAGGACTTTGTATTACCTTGAGCCATCCTAGACAGGAAGGGTAAAAGGGGAATATGGGAATATTTGCAAAGTGTCAGTTGTGTCCCCAGTGGTACAGGTAACGTGAGATTGGCACCAGGCTCCAAAGTCTCAGCTGCAAATGGCTCTAAAAAACCTGATAGTCTACCCTGAACAAAAAAAGTAATCTCTCTTTTATGCCATCTTTTTAAAAGTTTTTCATGTCATGCTCTGACATAAAAGAACATTAGCTACAATAAAGAATATCAGTAAGCCTGAGTCATGGATGGGAATATGATAAGAGCATAAAACAGGACTCCATAAATCTTAAATGTTTTGGCAAATGGAAATCAGCACTCACAAACTCTGTAGTTCACTGGATGAGCAGCGTACAACAAGGGCTTGTTCTGACGCACTTGCAGTGCCAAACCCATTATTTTTCTCTTTCACATCCACAATACTCTCCAAACACAGATTTTGATAAAGGACTAAAGGAGTGTGAATTCTACCATTTACAGAAAGGCCAAGAAATGCAACAGTTTTGTTTGACTCATGCATGGATATGCCTTTTATTGCCAAGGGTAAGGTATGTGGTCATGAGGTCAAATGGGAAAATCTCACAGGATTTGTGTAATACCAGTGGAAAACAGCACAAAGGGCAAGTATTGGCTCTGACATTTCTTGGGGGGAAAAAAAAGCTGCAAAGGCCTTTAATATGGATTTATCATCTTGAGTAGCTCCTATGGGAGTCTGGACTTCTTAGGAGGCTGCAAGAAAGCTGCAAGCACTGAAGGAATTGACAGCAATGTAGCACTTGGGACTTTACTGCATTTGTGCTGAACCAATAATTTTCAAGAGTAATGTTTTTGGAATTGCTACTGTGCACAATGAGAAAGATGCTTTAAAAACACATATATGTGCATGCGTGGGGAGAAATCCTGTTTCTGCTGAACTCCTTAATCTCTTGTCCTTTCTGGAAAAATTGATTTTAGGGAAGAAATATTTAAGGACATCTTCTTGTAGCGATGTCTGCTGTCATCCCGCCAGGGAGAAGGAAAAAGGGCAAGATTTCCCTTGCAATCTCAGGATGTAGGATGCTGAGAAGGCTGAATTTCAAACCTGGTGGATGCCCTGAATCTCTGGTTGCCCAGAGAACAATGATGTTTTGGTCTTCTCAGCCTCCTGCTCACCAGCTGCTGCATTGTCCTGGTGGCATAACTCCAACATTTCCCTAGGATTGAAGGCTACCCAGCCCTGGCTCACTCCTCCCCATTTCTAAGGCATGGAATAGCTGAGGGGGAGGGAAGAAAAAATTCATGTGTAAGCAGTATTCCAGGCGCCTGTAAAATGTCTACTGTTGTGCCAGATGGGAAAATGTTAGTTAAACTTACAGTAACTTAATTAAATTAGGATGAACTTATGAAAATTATGAAGTGATGGGGAAAGGTGGTCCAGAAGAAGCTGGCAGAAGGCCATGCTGAAAGGGGAACTCTTAGAAAGTGTCTAGCAAAGTACAGTTATCAGATTATGGCATAATAATCCCATAAATAAATAATCATAATAATGATTTAATATTTTCATCAACGACCTCAATGCCAAGAAGTAGGAGAGAATTAATGATCTTTTTTTTTTTTCAGGTGGTGCAGATGTGGGACATATTAACAATAAAAATGTGAATTACTATATTATATAGAAATAATTAGATGACCTTGAGAGCAGGAACCATTTAAATGTGATGGAACATTATAGTACAAAATGCAAAGATATGCACTTTGGGACCACGAACAAGAATTTCAGGCATTAACTGGTGCTTGAGCTGGGAGCAGAGAGGGAGCCAGGTCACGTGTTTTAGTCAGCCGCAGACGTAGTTATGAAAAAGCTCATTGGGGTCATAAGTTATTAAATTCTTCCTTTAGTGTAGCGACTTCCAAGGCTCCAGCCTGCATCCGAAATACTGTGTGAGTCTCTTTGTATCATCTCACAAAAATTTATTTGAGATGGAAGGAGTGAGATGGGCACAATGGTCTTAGCGGGAGATCTTACGAAAGGAAATCAAAAGTGTGGTTTCTTCAGGTGAGAAAAAACAAAAGCTGAGAGGGGATATGGCTGATGTCTACAGATTTACCAGAGAAGGAGACACTAAAGGAGGGAGGAGGAGAGGAAAAAGAGCTCATTGAGCAGAAATGACAGCACTGACACAACAACAGTTTCATATGTAAAAACAGGCAGAGCATTTAGGTGTTTTCCCATAGCACAGATGGCATGATTCCTCCAACTTGTTTTTAGGATAGGGATTGATGAGTTTTAATTAAGAGTTGATGACACCCTATACCTAGGACAGCACAGGGCTGCAGGCAGATGTCCACTCACTCCTGTGTTCAAAGTTTCATTGTGGAGATCCCCATTCCCTCCACTCCTCTGCTCTCTCTCTCTTTTTGTTCCTTCCTGCTTGCTCCCATCTCCAGAGCTGCCCAGATATATCTTATTTATTTTATTTGCATCACTTATTTTGCACATGGTTTGTTGACTTTTTTCTTAGATAAACTTGCACTGTGCTCAGCCCTGTAAAGACATGCAAGAGCTGCACTCACTGTGTCTTCTGCTCTTCTGATAGGAAAGAAATTCTCCTTCACACTGGATCTGGCTTTTCAGCTCACAGACAAGAGGAGGGAGATGCACTGAATGTTTGAAGAAGAATTTAGAAATCATACTATTCAATTACTAGGAACTCTGATGTTTCTGCCTAACATCAGAGAAAAGCTCCTTGTTTTAACATTCAGATAGGTCCATAAAGTAGTTATTGTTTTCCTGACCGTACAGAGTATGCTGCCATATGTTCACAGTCAGAAATGGCATGAGGTACTAGACATAATGGCTTTTATTTATGACAGTTTCTGGGATCCAGGGCTCTAGCTATAATGGCTCAGCAGGTTTCCACAGCTCAGCTGTGAGTAGACCTAATTCTGATTCATTCAGACTGTTCCCGCAGTCAAAGGCAGCAGCAAATAGAAAAGATACTGCTGATAAATTGCAGATAGAAAAAATTTAAAATCAATATAACAATTATAGTTGATCCAATCAGAAACAAGTAGAGAAATTAAGAGAAGTTCAAGAAAGAACAAGGGGATAAAATCCACCGTGATTAATACTAAGTGTGTCACGCTTATCACAAGATTCAGATACTTTGATATTATGCAGCAGGTCAAAAGAATACAGAAAAAGTGTTGCCGAGGAGGAAACTGCATACACTCAAGGATAAGTGTTTTGCAGAGACAGGAGTGGTTAAAAAAACAGCACCCAAGGCATCACATTCAGCTCTGCCTTGCTCTTCCCTTTTCCACTGTTGCTCCTGTGGGATTTTTTTAGGTCAATTGCCAGCTCAGTAGTCAATAAATTGCCAACTCAGTAGCTAAGAAGATAGAGATTACTAAGAGGTTTTGCTCTTCCCAAAAGGAGCATCTCCTGCACGCTTGCCAGGTTACAGAATGCAAAGCAACCCATTCAGTGCTGTGCTGGAATGGCTGTCAGCCCTTGCTGCTTTCATGATCTCTGTGTGGGGCAAAAGACTATTTGTTGTTCCAGCCAAGGATTTAGCAAGTCCTGTTTGAAATTTACTGTAACATTGCAGGAAGAGCTGCAGCCTCTCAGGAGTTATAGGTGGGGAAATGAGGAGCTCTGTTGCACCATGTGAAGGCATCCCCATCAGCAGGGCAAAGGCTTGAGGGATGGTGGGAGAAAATTATGCTAAAGGGGAAGAACATGTTGCCTCTTGAATGCTTTTTCAGCTCTTTGGAAAGATTAAAAACCCAACATATGGGTAATATGTTTAACATGACCTTACCCATGTTCAACCCTTTCTGACTGTGTAGTTGTGTTTACTTGAATAATTTTTTACCTAGCAGAGGAGAAATCACAGCTCACCAGCAGCAATCTGCTCAGAAGCCCTGTGAGCTTGCTGAGATTTATAGGAACTAAGAAGTTAAAATGGCTTCCAGGAATATGCAGCCCAAATCTCAGCCTGTCTCTTCTGTTGCTTGTTCCTGGTTGGTTCCTGTCTGTCAGAAAGAAGGATTAGCCCTGGCCTAGTGTTGCTGTTACATCCGAGAAATAAGAAAGAAATAAAGAAAACTACATAGAGTCCAGGCTTATGAACAAGTGGAAGCTGAAGCCGAAGCACTTTAATAATTTTCTAACTACTTTTGTAGGATAGATCACAAAAAGTGTGTTGAGTGGCAATAGGTAATTGGTTCCTCGGCCATCCACCTTGAGAGGATTGGCCAAGTTCTAAGATACCTATTCCAAAATATTTTCAAAGTCAAAGCCATGACAATCTTGCAAAACAGCCTGCAGGTGCAAGAAGTTTATGAAACTGTGACCTTGTTTAAAATAGTTTACATAGGGAAGACAGTCTGCTCACAGAATATTGAGAAAAGGCTGAATAATTTCTCCGCTTCTAGCTTTTTAGCACCTACAGCCTAGCACTAGCCTGAGGCCTCTTGGCAAAATTGCAGGTTACTTCTGGGCTGAACCCCAAGTGCCCAGGGTTGGTGATGAACCAGGGCATAGCTCCCAGGTGCACTTACCTGTGCAGGTGAAGTCGTGAGGTAGGAGCAGCTGAACTCAAATGGTGCTATCTTAGCATTCAGGTGGATGCAGACCTTTCTACTCCCACTCCAGCCTGCATGAAAACACTAAATTCAGGGTGTGTCCTCCAGGACTCTGATCCAGAGGAAGCCACAGACCTGGTGGAAGTTACAGTAGGCCGCTTGCTCCCTACATTGTGTAAACTGGGATCCAGTCACACGCCTTGGACATGGCTTGACTCCCTGCTGGGGCAAGACCTGGGTGTGCAGCATCCCTTTCCCACAGTGATTTCCAAGGTGGGAAAATCAAAAAATATGTACAAGTGTAGGTGCTAAAAAGCTAGAAGCAGAGAAATTCTTCAGCCTTTTCTCAATATTCTGTGAGAAGACTCTCTTCCCTATGTAAACTATTTTAAACAAGGTCACAGTTTCATAAACTTCTTGCACCCGCAGGCTGTTTTGCAAGATTGCTATGGCTTTGACTTTGAAAATATTTTTGAATAGGTATCTTAGAACTTGGCCAATCCTCTCAAGGGGTGGATGGCCGAGGAACCAATTACCTATTGCCATTGAACACACTTTTGCAAACTATCCTATAAAAGTAGTCGGAAAATTATTAAAGCGCTTCCACTTGTTCATAAGCCTGGACTCTGTGTCGTGTTCTTTACACGTCTCAGACGTAACAGCGACATACAAGTGCAGAGAGTCAGAGTGCACTCTGGAGGTCCAAAACAGCTCCTCTGAGTTTAGGGGGGGCTGTTGACAGCCCTTGACTGCTGGACACTGGCTGTTAATACTGTAGGTCCTCACTTCTATGCTCAAATAGGTATTTGAGCAGAAGTAGCAAGCGGGTAGATATTCATCCCTTCTTCTCTCACTGACATGTGTGCTGTAGATGGTTTGACACTGACAGCTTTCCCTGCTGGTCACCCTGGAGGGTAATTAATAGCCAGAGTGCCAGTTTGACTCCTGATCTACTGCAGTGCTTGCTCAAGTAATAAATTGTCCCTTCCTTGGATTTTGCAAAAAGGCCAGAATTCAGCAATTGCACTTGAATGTGAAATACTGTATATTTTCAATGGACACTTAAATTTAGCTGAGCTCACCCTGACGTGGCACTTTACTGTAATTGAGTCGTGATAGCCAGGAATGAATTTTTTCTGTGCTGCCTGCCATGTAAAAGTAAACTTTGACAAGTCACAGATGCCTCATTCTATAAATTCATCACTGAATTTGTGTGAGACCTGAAGTGATAGAAACAAAACAGAAATATTTGTGGGTGTCTGAAGTCTGTGTGGTAGACTGGGATCTGCAGAGCCATTGCTTCCCTGCAGGAAATGTCCCGTTTCCATTATCAGTAGCCAAGTGCAGTTGAATGTGATTTGTGTAAGGAAAAAAAAAACAAAACAATCATCTGTAGGACACATGCAGCTGTTTTGGCTAAATTCTGATGAAATATTACTGTGGCTTTTTTTTCCTCAGGCTGCTGTTGGAGAGGTTTATAGTCTCTAATTTCAAGAGCAGAACTAGGTTTCCTGGGAGCCTGCATCTTTGTTGCCATGTAACTCATGTTGTGGGATCTTCTGCCAATCTACCAACACAAACAATAAGATTATTAAATGTAGTGTGTGTTTTGCTGCCTCTTGAAAAAAGTTGAAATAAGGATTAGCTTTACTAGCTAGTAATATCAAAATGGAGAAAAAAAATTGACTTCTATCTAAAACTCTAGCCGTTCATGGTTTGTACTTAAATTCAGAGAACTAAGTGACACACACCCTGGATTGGGTTATTCCTCACAGGAAGACAGCTGGTGCCATTTCCATGTATTCTGCAGACACTACTCCTTGAATTTTGGATGAGTGAAATGAGGGATTCCTCTTCATCCGCCTCCGGGTGTCAGCTCCTCCAAGAGAGAAGAGGTAGAAAAGCAGTGGTGGGGACTTGGCTCCCCGCTGCTTGCCAAGCACAGAGAAAGGGGCAGGATGCTCCCCCTTTGCTCCAGGAAAACCTGGCTGGCAGGGCTGCCTTCAGACAGCCGGTGTACCAGGACTCCCCCAGGATCAAAGAGTTTTTTGGTTTGGTTTTTGTTGTTTTGGGTTCTTTTTGTCCCACACTGTGGGCTGCAATGTGAAAGCTATACCCAGGGCTCAATCTGCTTACTTCAAACATCCAATATCCTCACTTCTTTGCCAGGGAGGATTATACATTTTTCACAAAGTGAGCAAGTATGCTTTCAGAGAAAAACTATTTCCATGGCTACAGATCCTTCTCATGCCATAGAATTGCTTATGCAACTCAGCTAGCACAGAACTAATGAAATGAGAGGAAGTAATTAAATGAAATGATGGCTGGGTGTTTGATGTCAAATTTCTGTTTTACACCTGAGACCCTTGGGAACCGTCTCAGGTAGCCAGGGATGCTGTCCAAGTTTGTATTTTGCATGAAGATTATGCTCCATTTTTGATCCTGTGGGTTTTTGCTGCTGCATTGTGCACAGAAGTGGCCCCTGTGCAGTTTTGTAATTGCAGTTAGTCCATATGCTGTTGTGCACTCATCTCACATGTGAGGAAACATACCTGTTATGCAAACAGAAGTTTGACTCACGCTGCTGGTATGGGTATGAAAGTGTAAAATCATAGAGGATCTGAACAAACGGCGTTTATTTCCTTGTGCAATACTTTTGCAATGTGAAGTACTGGAATTAAAATCTCCCTGGCATCAACAGAAGATGATGGTGCAGGGAATATCTGGCAGATAGTTTTTGCCTGTAGGGCCCTTCCTCTTGATGCCTAGACTTTCATATTTTCTCTGAGATTTTCTGCAGTATGGATCATGAGAGCAACATAAAATTTCCTTTTCTTTTCCTAAGCTAAATTGCAGTTTATTTATAGGTAAAGTATGTTGCTGTTATGTCCAAGGCGCATAAAGAAAACGACACAGAGTCCAGGCTCATGAACAAGTGGAAGCCGAAGCTTTTCTTTAATAATTTTCTGACTACTATATAGGATAGATCACAAAAAGTGTGTTGAGTGGCAATAGGTAATTGGTTCCTCGGCCATCCACTCCGTGAGAGGATTGGCCGAGTCCTAAGATACCTATTCCATAATATTTTCAAAGTCAAAGCCTTAACAATCTTGCAAAACAACTTGCGGGTGCAAGAAGTTTATGAAACTGTGACCTTGTTTAAAATAGTTTACATAGGAAAGACAGTCTGCTCACAGAGTTTTGAGAAAAGGCTGAAGAATTTCTCTGCTTCTAGCTTTTTAGCACCTACAAAAGTATACCAGTTCAATATAAAGGACTATGTAAGTGGGCTCTAAGTGTCAAATTCTTGTTGTTCTTGGTTTATATTTAATCACTTTTTTAATCACTTTCATAGCCATGCAGACTAGGTAAGAAGGAGGAAGTGCTCAGAATTTCTGTTCATCTTTAAAACCCTGTCAAATACTTTTTAAATACCTCTGATCATTTCCCTTAATCCTGCCATTGTAATGAACCTAGGATGGTTCTCCATTTAATTTAATGAGGTGAAGGCATTTCTTAAGGATTAGATATTAGTGTCACATATATTTGTAACTTTAAAAATATCTGGCAAGCTAGAAAGGAATTCTGTGTTAATTGAAGGACAGCTTCAGTAAAGATAAAATGAAAGACTCCTCCTAATGGTGTACGTATGCACCAAAACAGATGGAAGAGACATTTCACCAACGTCTTCTAAGTACGAGTAAGTAAATGTGACAATATTAATTTGAGGGAAAGGACATGATTAGTACACTTTGACTTTTTTTGTGGCAGCTGAATCTAATGTATCCTATTTATATGACTGTGAAGAGCTTCCAGACGTATTGTAAAGATTTCTAAGGGCCAATTTGAAAGAGATTGCGCTATGAGTGTCAAGTTGACAGGCTTACATCCTCTCCTTGATGTGAAGTGCTAAGTTCATGAAGATGTCAATGTGTTGCCTTGCCAAGTCTCCCAGCTGGAGAGGAATACTGCATAATAGTCATGAGACTTCAGATCCAACGTTATCAGTTCAACCATTGCAGGGTTTCACAGGGAAAACCATAGCACAAGAAAGTAATTTTCAGATAAGTTACATTCAATGGCATTATCGGAATTGATTTCACATTGCTGGGCAGATGCACAAAATTCACGCTTGCTCTTTCAAGTCAAATAATGTTCCTGGTAACATTCAGTGGAAGCTCTGCCTGGGCTGGCAAAAGAATCATGAACTCAAAGCAATTTCAGGCTGTTTCAGGAGATGTGCATACATTAGCACATATGAGTAGCATACCTATCTACATCGCAGTTCTAACATTCTCCTGGTTTTCTTGCAATGTTAGTCTGAGCTGTGATCAGCAGGGGTTATCTGAATTGGAGTCTCCTTGATTAAAATGAGTGAGGAAAGATTGGCCTAGCACTGCTGTAATTCAAAGCTCTTGACACCTGCTCTGAAAGTGCCTCCTCTCTTCATCTGAGGAAAACATTGTCTGAGCCAGAGCACATTGTGAAGTCAAGGCACACGATGGGATTCAGTCTTTTCCCTCAAAAGAGCCCCTGAAATTAATGGGACAGTATGGAAGTGACAATTGAAAGGGTATGAGGCTTATGTGATTGGATTTAATTGTGATGGGATGTCTTTAATTTGGATGGTTGCTTTCGAGATGTGCTCTGAAGGTGTGCTGAGTGTGCCTATCCTTGTGGATAGAAGCCCTCACCCTCCTAATTGCACTTCTATACATCTAATGAATCAATCAGTCAATATCAGCTAAAAGAGCTGTGCTTCTAAATGCTAACCAGTTGGGGTTTTTTTTGCTTCACAGTGAGGGTGTTTTCAGTATGAAACTTTTGCCAGTGTTTTTAATTTGTACTTGCTACAATACATATTCTTCTGAAGTGCATGCCGTACAAAAGACAGCTTGAAAGCCGTCGCCAGGCTCGCCTCTCTCTGAGACGCTGTCTGCTAAGCAGAGGAAATTGTCCAGCTTGTCAATGCCAAGGTAGTAAAACAATGTAGGTAAAGTCATGAGTTTGACTTTTGTCTCCCTCGGGTAGTGACCTTAAAATGTTTGATCTGTTCCACGTCATAATCATGTCTAGAAAGGAGGCTTTGACTGCTGCAGTGTAGCTCTATCTTATCCTTTATCCAAAAATGAATATAGGGATGGCTTTTTCCATGCTGATCAGGCCAACAAGAGTCATTCTCAGACCTTCTGGGGTAACCATTGCAAAGGCTGTGCTAGACTGTGGTCCAAAGGCTCTCTCCTTTCAAGAAGAGCAAAGGAGAGAGCCAAGCATCCACCAACACCCTTGTGCTTCTGTGAGAACTCATAAAAAATCATCTACCACTTCTCAGTCCTGTCTTTTGGGACATAAAGGGAGAAATGTGGGGATTCTTTGAGTAGGGTAGTGTCCTGTCAGCCAATGAATAATCTCATTCTTCTCTTGAATTCTCACGTTTCAGCTTCTTGCTTTTGCAAAAAGTAGCCCTTGCAAACCACAGCACCTGGTTTCCCCTCAGCGTTGGATGTAGGTGTCTTTGTAATGTGTCTGGGAGGGGAAGAAGTGTTGGCTCCACCACAAGGGTCTAAAGAGTGACACTCAGAGCTTCAAAGCCTAAAGAGTTGGTGTCCGCAATCTTCCGTGCAGCAGGACTCCTTGTGTACCGGCATTCCATCAGGGAGAGGTCCTTATGCTAGAAACTGTGGGCTAACTAAGAATACCAAAACACCCTAGCAGTCAGATGAGGACTTTGCTGGTTGCCTTGCAGCTCTGAGAGGCCTGAGGCATTTGAAACGTGTAACGCTTTATATTTGTACTTTAACCAAGCAACCAACCAGCCGCTCCTGGATACAGGAAGGAATTTACTCTGGTTAAGGCCTTTGAGAGGTTCTGTAGTAAGAATATCCACTTTTAGCTTTGCTAAGGTACCTAGAGACTTCCTTTCACGAGAGTTTCCCCTCACTCTGTGTAGCTTTTGGACTTTTGCTGGAGCATACAAAGTGGGTAACATGATCTTTGACACAACTCCAATAACACATCGAACATTCTTGTCTAATTTGCTGGAGACATATTAAAAAACAAAGAAGAAGTGTAAGTGATTAAGTAAAATGCATGATTACTTGTCCTCACACAGACCTCAAATTAAAATACTGAACAGTATTTCACTTAAACGTGTTTCCCTTTGTTTATTTGTAAAACATTCCATGCGAATAAATTTGATAAGCTGTACTCAGGGGTGGTGAGTTATGAGAGTGAAATTTTCATTGCTGTCCTGGTCCCAAAAGACAGTATCTTTATTACCATTTTAGTTCAGGTTCTGGGCATAATATTATGTTTAAAAACATAGATCAAGCAGAAAGGCAATAGTTTTTATGTAAAGCATGCTGCTTTTAAAAGATGTAGGAAACCAAGCTGTTTTTCTTCATATGGATATGAAAACCCATTAGAAAAATTGGAATGATTCACTTTCTGTGCATCAAACACTCGCTGCACCTTGTTATGGCACTTCATGCTAGAAGACTCACGTTTATGTGACCCATAAGTTTTCTAAACCACCTGCAGTAGAGTAGTTATTCTCACCAACACCCAGAGTCTCAATTTTTGTGTTCTCATGAGCAGCACCCAGGGTGGCAGGCAGAAGCCCATTAGCCAGCCCCTAAGCAGGCATGATGAATCCCCTCCCTCCTGAAATCACCCACAACCCCACCTCGGGGCCATTTGGGAGAGCACCAGATGAATACGCGCACGCTAAATCCGTCTGCACCTTACGAGGCGTTGACTTCCTAATGGAAACTGTTTTCTATCGTGAGCAAAGGCTAATCCATAACTTACATACTCGGGGAAATCGATCAATAAACACGCCTGTGACAATGGGATTTTTGACAAGAAGCACTGCAAAATCTTATTTACCTCCTCTGCACAGCCAGCAGATATACACCAGGGAAACTGTTACTTTGATGTAGACATATAACTTAAATAATGCTCAAATGACTGGTGCAGGCATTGGCTACAGAGGATAAAAAAGAAAGCTGGATTAACTAAAAATAGTTGTATTAAAAATCAGTGTATTTTCTTCCTTGAGGAGAAGAGGGGGGAAAAAAAAAATCAACCCACAACTCTAATCTTGGTCTAGAAGACTACAGGTAGAAAAGTTCAGGTCTTGCCCTTCTCATTTTTGAAAGACACTTTTCTAGTTCAAAGGGGCTTTGGTTTAGCTTCAGGGGAAATATCAAGGATTATAATTGGAAGACTTTTCTAGTTTTTCCTAGCTGGATCTCAGAAATATGGTATGTACTTAACAAAGCCGCACACAGGAAAAAAAGAACAGAGCAACTTTGAAATAAACCTTTCATTCCTCCTGCTGCCACGCAGTCTATACTGTCACCCTGGATTTTCCCTGAGAGGAAGGAGTATGGAACGAGGGATGAAAGGTACTGGGAAATGGAGAAGTGCAAGATTAAAAATAAATCAAAAAAGGGAAGGCACGTCAAGAAAGGTGGATTTAAGCCAGCTACTAAATTTTCCTCTTAAATGGGTATCTCTGGAAAGGTTTGTCTGTGTCTAATGGGATGTTTCCGCAATTAATTGCAGTACAATTGATTAGGAATTTCTGTAGAGATCGTGAGAGGATGGACACCAGAAACACCTAATTTTAACAATCTTCCAGCTTTTGCTGTGCTCTGATCCTGTCCTCGCTGAAAGCCCTGGGAAATGAAATGTTGGCTCTGCTGCAGTCAGGGGAGAGGTGTGGCTGACTTTGGGGATAGTGGTGGCAGAGTTTCTCCCTGGGAAACACAGTTTTGACCTTAATGACTGTCTAAACATTTGTGCCTGTGCTTTCAGTTCGAGGTGGGGAGCTGCTAACTTTTGTCATTTCCTTTTTTTCTTTTTTTTAACAACTAATATATTCTCTTGCTCCTGTCTTTTCTTGTTGCCTACTTTGCTCATGTTCTGATTAGGTACGGTCTTCTGGGTACAGGAGCATTAAATATTGAGAATGAATCATTTCATCAATCATGCAGTTAAGATATATTAAAACAGTAAAGAACACACCTTCCTTATATAACTCCCTAGGCCAGAAGCTCTTGTTTTGAAAACAGCATTTTGAATGGTATAGGTTGCAGTAAATTAACCACTCTACATAATAAGAATCAGAAATTTTTGTGTTTAGATATTTTAAGATCTAACAAAGAAGACTTTTAGTATTTTTCTAAATTGTGTCTGGATTGCAACATAGCTGAAGACACACGAATCGCTGCAGTCTTAAAAATGTCTGAAAAGGTTAATAACTACTACCAATGATCACCCAAAACCACTTATTCACACTTTACTAGTTGCTAGGAAAATGTTTTCTTAAATATATTTTCACCTGTTTGCTGTTCAGAGTTAAAAAATGTTTTTAAAAACCCATGATCCAAGACTTCACAGTATTCCTGAGGAAGGAGGGGACTGATCAGCTGGTCCTTTCATTCAGGTTAGCTGTTAAAGATGTATCAGCCAGAGTCCTCAGCTATTTCCCAGCTGGTCACTCCTGTATACCCTCCAGCTCTGGTGGGGTTCCTTCTGCCAAAAAAATTTAACATTTTGGTGGCACAAACCTTATTTTTGTGCTAAACCCTGGATCGCCTGACAGTTTGACTCCACCTTTATGTTCTTCTGTGAGACCACTTAGTGTCAGAGGTTTGTGAATTGTTGGGATCTTGTCATTCAAAAGAGTTTCGATGATGACATCCAAACAAAAGCAGCTTTAATGTTTGAGAATCAGTTTGTCTGATGTTAAGGGAAGTGGTAGTTTGGGCTTCTTGTGGGTTTTATTTCCTGCTCTACCACTGCTTTTTGTTATTGCTGAAGACACAGCGTACCTTGTTGACAAGGTTCAGGATGTTTCATGCTTTGTTCTGAAAACGCTGGTTCCCACAGTCACTTTACGGGGTATCTCAGCTTGCCATTGTTAACAAGAGGAGAAGAAAGAAAGGAGCCAATTTCTGTTCAGCTTGCTGGGAAGAGACGGAAAAAGTAACTTATGAAAATACCCTTGCTTTGAGGGTGTTTTTAAAATATCAAAATAATTGTTTCTAACTCCAAAACCAATGCTGGATCCAAGCATGACTACTGCATGCTGTCAAATTCTGGATTCTGGCTTATGCTCAGACTTTTCTGTACTAACCAAACTCAAAGCAGTATTTGGTTTTATCTCTCTCTGCTTCAGGAAGTGTTCTCTTGCAGACTCCTGGCAATAGTCTGAATATTAAACTTCAGTAATGATAGAAGTCTTCACACTGACAGTGCTGACAGTGCTTAGAGGAAACTTGTGCTGCCTTCATTCTCCTTTTCCTTTCTTTTGAGATTTGAAAACTATCATTGTTATACCCAAGAACATAGAAAAAGATCGCAAGGTCAGTCTCTGTTACCAGTTTCCCAGTGAGAACTACGAGAAGTCAGTGTTTCTGTTCTCCAGAAAACAAGATGCAATGGTCAATTCCACGGTGTGGCCAGTGTCGGTAATTCTGGGGCTCTGGTGTGAAGGGAAAAACATGGTTAGAACTGATGGACACAAAATGGTAAAGACAATGAATGAGAGGATGCTTTATAACAGGGTTATACTGGAAATCCCTATGGGAATGTGACCAGAGTGGCTTTTCTTCTTTTCTGGACTAAAACCTTTTTTTCATAAGCTCATTCTAAACTGCTAGTACAGCCTATAGTGAAATTTGAGACCCTGGCCACTTGCTCTTTATGCTCATTCTTACCGTATCAGGAATTCCTGACGTGTGGAGCATGATGGACAAGTCCTTTCTAGTCATGGGTGATGTACCTGTGGGCATCATGGTTATCTCACACTGTCTGTATTGAAAGAAATGACACTTTTGGAAATAATGTATCACAAATCTAGGTAGAAATTATATGATTAGAGGTCATAACGTGTAAAAAGGCAAAACAAACTAGAAAGTAACAAACAAAACAACACCTACCCACCAGCTGTACATCTACTTTGTGCTTTTCTAATAATGACCAATTTTTAGCTGTGTTTCTCTCCCAGAACATCTCAAATCCTGAATACATAGGTAAGAGGTGACTATGGTTAGAAAAGGCTGCTTCCACCCCAAAACTGTGGGAAAAAATGTACCTCTGAGGGAGAAAGGAAGCTTTAAATCCCTGCCAGACCAAGGAGGTGACTGAGCTGAGGTAGCCACAGGGTGCAGTTCAGCCATTCTGCGCAGCCTGGGATGGAGGGAATGTTTTCCCTGCAGTGGGCTGTATATTTTTAAAGCCCTGTTAGGTCTATTTTTTTATAAAGCCCAGGAGAGCAGGCACACAGCAAGCCTTGGCAGTTCCTGGGCCTTGGGGGACCAGGGCCATGACAATATTTTGTGAAGACCTTCAAAACTGAGAGTGAAGGTGAGCTCCTCAGCTCATTTTCAGTCCAAGGTTTTCCTGGGTATGTGTCTGGAAATAAAAATTCAAAAGCATGTAGTGACCAGTGGCCTTGGATATTTACAGGTTTATGCAGGGGCTGGTTCAGGAAATCCTCAAAATTGTCATATTGTGAGAAAAAGTTCAGTGGAATCTGACTGAATTACTTTTAGTTGCTGTTACTGATTATGCAGCAGAGCCTGGCTCTTGTTCGCGTTACACTTTTCCACCTCCCAGGGAAACACAGGTTGTCTGTAGGGCTGGAGCTGTGCAAAGAGGCCTCTGTTGGCTCTTCTAGTTCAGATCCTGATTATAGATACGTCTGAACCCAGGTCTCTGAGCTATTCCTCATCTTAGCTTGACAAAGTAGGGAAGATTGGAGGTGGGGAGTGCATTTGATAGAATTAAGGGGAACTAAAGGGCAGCTTTGATATCATAGCTTTTGACAAGGAGAAGAACTGAAGAGAATTACTGTGACCTCAAGTTGCCACAGAGTCTGCTTTAGCTTGGATTTTGTTTGGCAGGCTGGCTGGGAAAAAAAATAAATCAATATTCTATTCTAGGTGGCAAATATGTGGTTTTGCCTTATCTGTGATTTCTAAGGCATGAAATCAGCATCTAATAACACAACCTCTGTATTGAAAGCAGAAATTTTTGAAGAAAGTTCATCTCTTGTGAAGAAAAGGGGGAAAACGCAATTTCCCTTCTAGTTCCCTATTATTGCTCTCCCCTCGCTTCCCTTCCAGTATTTGGAAGATTCCACTCCTGTAGGGAATGGCTTTTATTATTCACTTAATTTGCCTGGTGATTGTAATGTTCTGTGGCTTTTTCCATAACTGTTCTATTGGAGAGCATGCCTTAGCACCCTCCCAAGACATTACTGGGGAAGGAAGGTGGGAGGAACAGCGAAGGTTGAGCTGACTTCAGGACTGGTGTGATCTTGCAGTTGAGGGTGGGAGGCTTTTTTGCTCCTTTGCAATAACTTTTGCTGCTATTGGAACTGTCAGTGAAGTGGGAAAAAGCAATTAATACTTTTGCCTCTGTCTTTCACAAAATCTTTACTTTTCTGCAAGCAAAGCTCTTGAAAGAAATCATAGTTCACCTTGAGGAGCGATAGGAGAAAAAAGAACTATAAGAACTCTCTAAGTGTCCTTTGCTCATTAGCAATGACAGACTGTGGAGGAAAGAGATCCCACAGCACAAGTTTTGTAAATATAATTCCAATAAAATCTAATTTCAGGACAAATAAAAATCAGAAAAGGAAGTTAATTGGACATGTCTTTCGAAAGCTGCTTTTTCTTCAACTTTTTGTATTAACAAGTTCAGCCAAAATTTCTGACAGCCTGAAAGTGCGACGCAGAGAAGAATTTTTATATGTTTTGCCCACTAGATGGAAAGTTTTTTAACAAAATATACCTGCCCCTTTTGCAGAATTTGCTGAGGAAGGTGGAAACCTGCCCCTGTGAGTGACTCATGGAAGTCCCACTAGCAGTGCATTTATTCTGTTATGTGCATCACTGATGTCCCGAGCCAAAAGGGAAGCAGCAGAAAACCATGACCTGTGCTCTGAGCAGTCAGACCGAATCAGGCAGTTTGATTTTCACAAGGTGATGAGCTGCTTTGGCTCCCACTGGAATCCCGAGCTGCCTTTCTCTAGGGCATCGGGGATCCAAGCAGAGAGGAGACTGCTGCCCTCAGCAAAATCCCTCGCTGGATGTCCTGGGAACAAATGCTTTCCCAAGAACCTGCCGGTCCCGAGTCTCCACTTGGAGCTGGGATTGCTTTGTTGGATGATCCTGAAAAGCTTTTAGAAACTCACCAAGGTATTTGTAGGGGTTTGCTTTTAATTTTCCTCTTCAGTGGAGTTGTAAAGAGCAAAACTCACGCTGATGTAACAAGATTTAGTGTTTCATTCCTGTTCTTGAAACCTTCAATCTCTACTGCATTAAATCTACTTTAAATCTGAAATATTTGTCAATGTAAATAATTAAAGCACATAAAGGGCAGTGCCTGAAAAGCCAAGCTGTGTTCATGATCCAATTTTTCTGAGTGTTAAGTAGGTACCTAATGAAAATCTAGCTCTCCTTGGGTTGCGTAGGTGCTCAGTGAGACTCCCTGAATTCATTACAGATGATGCACAATGCCTGATTCATTTACAAGACTGTTAAATTTCCTATGTAAATGTCTTTGAAATGAGAGTGTGCCTTAAAAATTTTTAAGTCCTTGGGATGGTTCATAAGCAGCAAATGTCTTTGAGATGCAAATATTTCCTTTTTTCAGTGAAAGGCCAGCTGTACCGAAAAAGTCTGTGCGTGGGATGGATAATGGTGCTTAAAAGCTTCAACAGAGTGTTAATAAAAGGAAAGAATTTTCTGTGGCTTGCAGTTTTTGTACAGTATCTGCAACCAAGTCCAGTCTGTGTAAACTCTGACCTTAGAAATGAATCTTCAGCCACATCAGGGACAAATGGATGGAACAACCAGGTTTAGGGGAGCCAGAGGGTTTTATCGCAGAAAATATTGGTGTCTAGATGAGTAACAGCTATATCTAATTTTTTTCCTCAAAACCCCATTTAAAAAAATGAAAGGGTTAATAATTTTTTCTGACAGGAATTGTTAGGGCGTTTGATGAAGTCAAAAAAGGATAATTATTTAAAAGTAGGAGAAAATTTCTGAAAACCCAATTGCTTGTCTGTTGCTGAGAAATTCCTTGATAATTTGTAGGGAAATGAACGATGGCAAGGAACTGAAGAAAGACAACTTGCCTTTTTCATCTGGCTCTAATCAAAATTCTGCTCAGATGTTTTTCATGAGTCCCTCAGTCTGCCAAACTTGCAGATTTCGAAGCAGAGAGAAGGGCTGTGGGAGGTTTAATCCGGTTTCTGTTTTCCTATTGAATTATTACACTGTAACTTCTTTGCAGCACCTGCTCTTTGTTTCCCGCTGTTTGATCACAAACCTGTGTGCAGGTGAAGCCGCTCACTCCGTGCTGCCCCTCCAGCGTGCCCAGGGCTGGGGGTGCCGGGCAGTGCAGCTCCTGTGGGGCAGACCCTGCTCGGCAGCGGGGCTTGGTGGGGCTGCTGCCCCTCCTTCCTGAGCCACCCGGGGGCAGGAGGAAGCTGCCCTGTGCTGCTGGTGAGTGCCAGAGCTGTATTGCTGTGCACAGGAGCCTGGAGGAAGCATGGAAGGAATTGTAATGCGGAGAGGTTTGCTGGCAGCCCAGGTTAGACCTCTGCTCTGAGCTGTGACTAAGCAGTAGCTGTCTTTTCTTTTCATCAGAGAGCAAAGCTTTTGTATAATACCTGTTTTAATTGAATTATGGATCTCTTGCTTGCTGCACTCCCTGTCATAAAATCTGTGACCGTGCTGGTATCACACACAAATATTGAAGGAGGGTTGTTTTGCTCAATATTCTGTAGCATTTATGGTTACATATGGGGGTTTTATGGGTATAGCTCAAAAGAAGCTACTGACTTCATTGACTTTTTCTTGCCTAAGTAAGGAAGTCTCTGTATGAGTTGTGCAGACTGGATGCGAGTTTTCTTCTACCTCTACATTGTGTAAGTTTGAACCTGAGACCTACAGACCTGTATTCCATGAGAACCTACCTTATTTGTCACTAGACAACTCAGTTCTGTCATTTTCACAACTAATGGGATTTTGTGACCTTGTTAATATAGCAATATGTTGCCTGTCATATCACCAGTAATGATGCTCCAAATAATAAAAGAGGGGGTAAAATGCCACCCAAAAAAATGGTGGAGAAAAAAATTTACATTAGTTTCTTTATATTATTTTCTGGGAAAGAAAAAAGCCTCCATTATCTTAAAAGAATTATATTACTTTAGAATCCTACTTAATGCGATGACATAGTTAGAGCACTACTCTTCTCTAGTACAATTTGACAAAATAACTCTTTAAAGATCTACTTAGGGGAAGGAGGACATAAATATGGAGTGGATGTTTACAACATAGCAAAGCCCATCATTAGATTGGGAGAACATTATGACATCAGATACCAAGAGCAAAATTTTTGTGAATGGACTTTATGATGGCCTTATTTCAGATGTTCATCTCCTAACATTACATAATTCAGTATACTTTACCATCTTAATGATAAATATTGCTCTTATTGAAGCAATACCAAGTCTGACTATTTTATATATGTAAAGCGGATATGCATTGTACACAGTTAGGAGTGACCCCATGACTTTATGTACTGAATAAATAATGGGGGGTAGGTACAGGAAAATGAAGTGGCAATCAAGTCTCCTCAGTCCCTGTCCAGTGCTACATTTACCAGACCACACTGCCGCTTGATTTACGACTAAAATCTCTAAGGAAAGTTTATATTGCTGCTTGTCAGAAGGATATATGAAATGAGGTTGGGATAGCATTCATCACCACTCCATGCCTGACGCAGCAAAGGAGGAAGTGAAGATCTGTGGATCTGGGCAGGATAATATAGGCAGAAGTGAAAAGAAGGACTTGAAGATTCTTCTAATTATCACCCCCTTGTAACAAGCTAAGAGAAACGCCTTCGGAAAACCAATAGGTTAATTCAAAGGCAAGCTTTTCAGGAGAGGAGGCGAAAGGGTTTCTGGTATTAGTGGCCTGTGGGGGAATGTCAGGGTCAGTGAGCAAGTCTCCACTGCTCAGTGGACCATCATGGTGATCACTCAAGCTGGAGCTTTCCTCTGCTGAGCCTGCCCGGTGTCACGGTGCAGTGTGCCTCTGAGGCCCGTCTCTGATCAAAGAGCAGCAGAGCAGCACTGCTGTCTGGCAAAGAAGTTACCAGCACGGGAGTCTGCTCTGTGCTGCTTCCTGCACCGTGGGCATGTCAGCAAAAAATAAATTTTGTTACCCTCGGGGTAGTACTTTCTGTTGGATTCCAAACCCCTTGTGATGTCAGAGCCTTTTTCTGGCCTGTGGAGGTGTAGTGTATTTCATCAGACCCAAAGGTAATGTACTGAGGATTTTAACATTATCGGGCATTTTCAAAAGTGATAAAGTTTGAATCCTAGCTAAGTTCCTCCCTGATATGAAAATATCCTGCCCAGTTGGTTCACCTTGAATTTTCTGCTGGATCTAGTACTTAGAGCTGTTTACATACAATTAGCAACAGCTCGAGGAAGGACTAAGTTTTGATAGCATTTTTTACTGTACTATATTTTACATGTGCTGGCAGTTCTTATGCAGGAATTTGTAGCACACTATATTCCACTCATCAGTATCCATGAAACTCCTGGACATCAAAAATAGCATTAAAAATAATAGCTAAACAAGTAGCAGTCACTGAGCTTTTGACGAATCCTTGTCGTATCGCATGTTAATTGTCTTGAAGAGCAAATAGTCTTTAAAGAAGCACTGGAGCACATGCCCAGGGAGTCTGTGGAGTCTCCATCCTTGGAGATGCTCAAAACCTGACAGCTGTAGCTGGCTTTGCTGTGAGCAGGGGGGGTGGAACAGATGATTTCCAGAAGTGGAAATTTCTCAGCCGTTCTGTGACTCCGAGTATATTCAAAATTTCATCCTCCATGGAAAATGGCGGATGTGAAATAAGGAAACAAAAAATAGCTCAATATATTGACTCCTTCTCTGGGCAAGCCACAGTCCAATTAAATATGCTTAAATTTAGGCATGCATGTTGTGTAGCCCATCAAGCAGGCTTGCCACTTTGCCTTTAAGTAAATGGGGTATTCTTATACTTGCATCTAGCGTCCTTAATTGCTTTGTTGAAATGCAAGAAAGAAAATTAGAAATCCTTTTCAGAAAACATACAAATTTTTCCCAAATTAAATATGTGTGTTAAGCATTGCTTGAATATATATGTCTTAGACTAAATTTATGCAGAAGCTACTATAACATTACTAATTTGGGGGGTTTTTAATGAAAAGAAAATTGAGGAAGGAAAATCTAGTCAGCCTTTATCTTTCAGCTTTTACTAGCCTTAACTCCTGGGTTTCCATAAACAAGATTTAAAAATTAGGCTTTACAGGCTAAGTCTTAATAAAATCTGTACTCTCTAAAGGTTTTGTTGGGGGTGGGGGAGTATGTGGAAGGGGGGTTATTTCTTTATCTTTTTTCTTAAATCAAAATAGCTCATGATAAACAGCTTCTATTGTCAGCCATCCTTTGAGCCAGGGATTGGTGTCAAATGGGGTTGTTTAATGCACAGGGCCTGCCAAGTATGCATCTTTCTTAGCAGACAGCTCTAATCCTTCATGGTCCACCAACTCTACCTTTATGAGTTCTTTTGATTGGTAATTGAGAGAATAAATCTTTGCAGAACTTACATAAATGCAAAAAAGAAACCCCATTAAGATTCAGGCAGTAAAATGCCTATTGGCATATTTTATATGGTACCTTCTCAGTCTTTTGCCATTTAAATTCATTTTGCCAGACAAGAATTTGAGATTGGCATCCAGTTGTGGATTTTGTTTTCTTATGCGCTGTCATCTGCACCCTCTATATTTTAACTTTTAATACCAGCGCAGGGAGTGAACTGTTCTGAGAGCTGCATTGTTCTGAAGCATTTCGCAGTACTGAAGACTCAGAGCAGAATAAAGAAATCAGCGTGTTGAGGCACTTTATCCCCCCTGTCCCTATTTAAGATATACAGATCAGACATTTTCAACTTTTCAGTCAAGTGACCACAAGATCCTGGGCAAAAGGTGACTCAACAAAGGGGAAATTGCAACTGAAAGCCCTTGAGGTTATATTGACTGGTTTCAAAGACAAACGTTTCTCTGAAGTCTGTCATGCACGGCTCAGACCCTATAGGTTTGCTTCTTGCCCTGTAGGTAGGAAGAATTATTTCAGCGTGGCTTGTTAGGTTAAATGTGACCTCACACAGGGCATAATAAAGGTTAAATTTGAAGACCTCTTGCCTTTGTGCTGCTTTAGTTATCAATTTATAACTCCTCCTCCCCTGTGTTTCTGTTATAAGAGGAGCACGATCACATACCAAAGAGGAAAACTGAGAATTTTTAGTGGAGAAATGTAAGGGATTCATCAAAAAACTGGACCATTTGCTTTGTTTCTATGTTTGGGCAACAGTTCTAGAAGCAGTACTGTAGCAGTGTACTCATGATACTGCATATTTAAAAGGCTCTATCAAAAGAGATACCCCAAACACAGGCAAAAATTATCATTTCATAGCAGATACACTGCTCATCCTGTGGGATCATGGCTGTAGAACTTGCACAAACTGCATATTGGCTTCACAAAGAGATAAGTTTCATTTTTACAGGCTAATTGACTCAGTCTTCTTCCAAGGTTAGCTACAACTTCTATGGAAACAGGCATGCTTGTTTGTGATGTACAATCCATTGTGCACTGTCTTTAATATTGAGTAGGTCATAACCTGTCTGTAGGGTGGGTGAAACAGGAGCAGAAGGCCCTGGTTTTATCTGCTGGTAGTGTAGGTAGTGTTGAACAATATGCAGATGCAGCCCTGTGACAAGACTGTCATGTTCCAAACCTAGGCTCCTTAAAAAATAAAATAAAATTTCAAAGCTGAAACTTGGAAGGGGAAATACTTGTTCCTATTTCTCTGCACGAAAGTCCAGGCATGGATCAGGAAGAAAATTTTGTGATAAAGACTTCAGAAATTAGATAAGCAATCATTAGTAGCTTAAGCTCTTTTTTCAAAAACCCGTGATGAGTTCACAGAACACTTGGGTGTTCAGTGCTTCATAAATCAAAATCCAAAAAAGAAAGTCTTGTCTTAAACTTTAATTCATAGAAAACCATGATACCAAACCAAATATGTCTTTCTATTGATAGAGGCTGGGGAGAAGGGAGGACAGAGAAGTACTTTTATTTTTCTTTCTTGTGAAATTTAATATCCATGAAGTTGTCACATTGGTATTCTCAAAGACCAAAAGTTTCTGTCTGGCCAAATTCAGCTTATGCAGCACTAGTTCAAATATTGCTGTGCTGCCACATCTACACCTGCTGCTCTGGACAGAGAGGGAGAGCATCAGGGGGTGTTTGCAGGATGTGACCTGGCTGTCAGGCTGACACGGCGTGTCCTCTCTCATGGACAAAAGCTGCAGCCAGGAGGGATTTGGTGAAATGGAAGTGGCTTTAAGGAGAGGGCCTTCCCAAATCCTAAATTTTACAGAAACAAGATGATAGCCAAAGCCTTTATTCAATCCTCTGTGTTAGTAAAAATTTCCTTCTAAATGAATGTTAGTTGACCATATTTGACTTACTTAAACTTTTCTATTATTTCTCATGTTGGAATACTCTTCTACTCCCTGCCTCATAATTTTTCTATGTAATATCAGGTGTTTAAGAACTTCCAGCAAGGAAAAACCACACAAGGTCTGGGGTATAACCCATCTGTACATTGCTTTATCTGCCCACACTGACAGTAGTCATAAGACAACCATTCTTCTTCCAGTAGTCTTAGCTCACCTCCAGTGCTTTGTAGAGCAGCTCTGAATCCAAAACTGACCTGCAGACCCTACCAAAAACCTCACACGTGCCATCAAAGCCTACTTCCTTCTGTCCAAAGCAAGAATTTGTGGACAATAAGGACACCATGGGTTGACATTAATCAGACAACTGTGCTGGCATTCTGAATAGGAGCTGTAGTGGGCTCCTGAAGACCTTTATGTCTAGCTTTCCAGTGGTCCATGAAAATTTGCCTGAAGATGATCTTTTTGGAAAGCACCAGTTTCAGCTATATTTAACAGTACAATTAGATTATTTTTTAAATAATTAATATTGTTATTTCACTTTGCTTATTCTCCGTGTCTGCCCTGGTTTCACATTCCCGTCCCCTTTCACTTTTTCTTCCCCTTCAGCCTGAGCATTTCCTTGCTTTTCTGTCGCAACCATGACTCCTTCTCTTCCCTGCCATTCCTGTTTCCCCTGAAAATGCTGTGCAGCTACACTATTTTTTCCTTCTCCATTAGCCATAAGGTACTGCCTTACAGCTGCTGAGCTGAGCATTCCCATGTGCTGCTGTCTAGATGTGACACAGGTGATTCCAGTTCTTGTTTCCATAACTTGTAGCAGCATTCCCTAACAGAGGCAGCCCTAATGGCTCTTCCATTTTGTATTAAATTTTTTTTTAATGAGGGCAGTTTTGCTGGCAAGCTTTGTTCTGCACGGAAATATATGCACGGTGAACACAATATATTTCAGATAAATCTCCAGATTGTCATTAGAGACATGAAAGCCTCACAGTAGCTGTCCCTACTGTCCCTAAACAGGGACTGAAAAGATCAGCAGCTTTTTAAGAAATTCCTTTCTACTTCAGGGCAATATTCCTCAGATTGCTATGTATTTAAAATTTATACGTTTTGTATTAGAAGTTAAATTATAAATAAGTGCAGCAGGGTCAGCACTGCGTTTATTTCTGGGTATATCTAAGACAAAGGGGGGTAGATGCTGTCAGCTTTAGGTACCTTTGCCATTTAAGCTGTGAGGGTAAAACTAGTCAGAATAAACTTAAGTTTCAACATTCCTTCAGCCCACCCTTTCTTAAACCCTTAAATCCTACAATATTGGCCAAGTTTGCACTGTAGCTTGCTTTGAATTCAGTAATTTGGATGATTCTGGGATGGAACGGAGGAAGGGGCAGATTAGGTCTTTTGGGTAGCGCTCGTCTCCCTACCCCACTCAAGAGATGGTGGTGGCTGGAGCGAAGTTCCCCCCAGGATTTATCTGGGCAGAGAAGCAGTTATGTGTGAGGGCTGGAAATCCAGACTGGATGTGCTCTTCCCTGCCTGCTGCACGCAGTCTGTCACAGGGACCCCACCTGCCCGCCAGCCTAATTCAGCTCAGAATTAATGTCCCCCGTGCTGTCCCAGGAGCACTTTGGGCACTGTGGCTTCAGGCACAGGCACATTTGGACAGGCGTCACCACAGTGATTATACTTGGGCAACCTGTTGAGCTTTCTTTAATTTAATTTAATTTTTAATAGAGCTTGACATATTTCCAAAGTATAATCAATGCAGTGACATCTGCTTGCGTCCTGGCTCCACAGGTCCTGTCTAGCTCTAGGTCTTATTCTCAACCTTCATTTAGCAAACTAATATGCATATTTAATGATGTGCACACAGTTTCCTGATCTTGGAATGCGGTATCATGTCTGGCTGGAGTGATTTCAAGTCATTATTGTCTTGTTTCTGTCTTGGGCATGGTCCAAGCCTCTCTACTGATGCCTGTTAAGTTTCCACTGGCCCTAAACTCTGAGCAAAACCATTAATATTTTTATTTACAAGTGTAAATGAAACATTTCTGGGAGAAATAAAATAACAGATTAAAGCTGTCATAGTCTATAACCTTCTCCACGTCAGGTACATATTTTCCTTTTCCTTTAAGATCACCAGTTATGCTGACTGGAAGGTGAGAATGGATTTTGTCTTGTTGTTAACATTATTTTTTTTGCTCTTTCACGTTAAATCAGATATTAGATCCAACAGCTATATATTAAGTGTTGTGGGGAATTTTCCAAACCTCTTTTCCTTCATCTCCTGATAATTGTTCTAACAGCTGAGTCCATGGGAACCATTTCCCTGAAGTGCCTGCTTGGTTTGCTGACAATTTCCTTTATTCTTTATAGGTATTTTCATTTAACACCTTAATGAAATAATGTAGGAGATAAAACTTTAAGTTATAGTTAAAGTGTTCCTGTACTATAATTGGCATTGACCTTACCAATTAAATGTAACAAGAATTAAAAATTTATGTATTTTAATTGTACATTTAGTAAGTGAAGAATATACCCTGTCTGATAAACATACAAAGATTTGTTTAGTTATTGGATTAAGTCCTTAATTTTGTGGAATTCAATTACAAGCATGGGGAGAGAGACGATATTATGGCAAAAAAGGAAAATTACAAATACTATTTCTTAACCATTTTCCTTTTAATAATGAAAACTGAAATCATAAAAGTATTTGCCAGCTCAAAGCTTTTATTTATTCCCTTCCATTAAAAGCATATGGAGGCATTGTATACCTTCCAGGTGGCATGCTTAGGTAAACTATTTGAATTCTCTCTGGCATTCAGCATAAACCCATTGCAGGTAACCGGAAATAATTAATTTTGATGCTGCTGATGGAGGCTGAGCACAAGGTTTGAATAATGTTTTGTACCAGAAGCTCCATTCTTCTTTGGCTAGATGAGTCTTTTCCCTTTTTGGTATTCCCAAATCTCACTGCCAATTCAATGCGGTCTTAAAAAGGAAGTGTTAGCGTGGAACACCAGTCAACTTTTTGACAGGAAACCTTGTACACTCAGCTTGGTGGTAATCCGAACCACGATCCTTTTCCAAAGGGAGAAGGCTGTTTCCCTGCATTTAGGAAAACCATTGCATTTGAGGTGCGCTTCTGGAAACCGATGCCCTCTCTTCTCCTGTTCCAGCAGCTGCAAGTGCCAGATGAGCATAGCACCCATCTTCTCTGTCTTGGAGCTTTTGCATTTCTTGTGGGACTGCTGAGAGACTCTGGCACCCTTGTCACTCCGTGCTCCCAAAATACAGGAACAAGTAGCATTGGGACTGTGGGATGGAAATGTTCTGTAGGAGGGAACTCAGGAAGCCAGCAAGCTAGAGCAGCTTTTTTAAAAGGGAAGAATTGATATGTGAGGCTTGTCCCTTTTCAATTTCATGTTGCCTGCCAGTCTGCCTAGAGGGAAAAACAGACTGTGGCTGTGCTTCCAATTAGCAATTCCCACAGCAATTTCTGACCTGACATAAATAACGTGGCGCAATATGCAATCCATGTCAGGTAACTTCATTTACAAACAGATTCTAGGATACTGAATGATGATTCATGATCAGGACACTGGGGGAAATCTCTGTCAAATGCAATATGGCAAGTCTGAGGGATTGAAGATGGCAAGTTTGGAGCACGAAACATCTGGAAAAACACAGGGGAAATGTTGGCCATGGTGACATCAGTAGGAATTCTGCCATTGGCTTCCGTGGGACCAGAGTTTCACTCTGACTTTTACAGGCAAGAGATAGAAATAATAATAATAATCAGATAATTCTTTCATGGAAAAGGGAATTTGGCTTTTTCATAGACCGGGAGACACACATTGTTTCTCCTCTCTAAATCTGTGCTTAGATGGGCCAGAAGAATCCTGCCAAAATGATGTTGTGAAAGCAAGCCAAGCGCAGCTCCAGCAAGGGCAACACAGTGTCACATCTGCCTAATGGCTGTCTCTACACATGGCAGTCAGAGAGATGTACCAGAAGTGTGCCTGTTTGAGTTAAGGACTCACAGGTAAGTGTTTCCATGGCACTGTGTGCTCTCCAAGCCATCCTGAGTTAGTCTCAGCAGCTGTGCCAAGTGCAGGATGCAAGTGGACTTGCCATAAAAAGCTCTGTGAATTGTGTTGGAATATTTCGGTCTTTGGAGTAGAGCCTGGGTTCCAGGGTGGTTAGAAACCGCCAAAAGGACCAGGTTAGTTATGCCCAGAGAGCCCAGGTGGTGTAATGCCTAAGAGCAGTTGTAACATCTCTAGGGACTGCATTCTTCCCAGGAAATATGTGAGCTTTGGAATCCGCTGGAAAATTTATCCTTCTAGAAGACTCCCTGGTTCCACAGGTGTTATCTTCCACATCTCCCCAACTTTAAACCAAAGCCAATGCTGTCCTAATCTTCCTCCTAGCTAGCAATGCAGTTGCTTTTGTCTGATGCAGCTAAAACAATTTTAGTGTCGTACTTCCTGCCCTTTCATTATCAGTGTCTTTTATGGTTGCACAACGTTCTTTATCTCACTCTTGAGCAGAGCCAGGCAACTCCCAAGAATCATTGTTCCGTGGCTGTGCCCAACCCAAAAGGCAGGCCTGCTGTGCAGCACACAGTGCAGTCCTGTCATCCCTGTTGTTTAGGGAGTTTCTGGAATGCGTCGTCTCTGGTGCTTGGTGCTGCTCACTTCCCTTCCCGGTGTGTGGAAAGGGTATCTATCTAGGGATAACACTGTCCCCACATCGGGGTGTTGGAAAATACTTCCAAACCTGTTTAAGTGGACACAGTCCCCTGACTTCCATCACACTCACTCTTGGCCTTGATTTCACCTGTATTCGCAGGAAATAAAAGCCTCATTCAATGAAAAGCCTTCAAACTCCCCCTCTGCTGCCCAGAGGTGCAGTGACCTTCAAGAGTGTGCTTAGTGGACTTCTCATCTGAGACGCTCAGGGATCATAATGTACTTAACCCTCCTGGGGTTAAGATGTGAGGGCTGAGCATTATTCATCCTTCCTAACGTCTGAGACCTAATCATCCCAGGGAAATCCATTGTTTCTTTTGCCTCTTGCAGCCTGCAGCTTCAGCTGGACAATTGTGCAGCACCACTTTGAAATTCGAGGGCCATTGAAATTCAATGGCTCCCAAAGTGTTACAGACACAGCCTGAAAAGACAAAGGGTGATGAGGGAAAGCCTCTGGAATCAGTGTGGTTTGGTAATCCTTATAAAATTAGGTTGGATATTAAGACTCTTTTATCGCAGGGTTTCTGCTCTGCTAAATCAATCCCCTCAATAACAATAGATCCTTGTCATACTCCTTGGGATATTTTTATTATTTAGGTTGGGAGCTGTGCAATGACTTCCCTAAGGATTTAAAAGACAATTGGCATTTTGGCCAATAACTAGACAATATCTTGCAGGGTGGAAAAACACATGCATGGGTCTTGAAATGAGGAAAAGGGCAGCAACCTGCCCTCAGTACTTACTTTCTGCTGGCAGCTTGGCAATCAACCCCTGTACCTTACCCATTATAACATTCACCTGGTTTTGGAAAGGAGGGGCTATCCCATCTGGTTTTTTATAGTCTCCTTCTGCTGACTACATGGTATTGGAAAGATGGCAGATGAGACAAGGAGAACAGGTATATTTTTGGTTTTTTTTCCTGTGACAACGTTTGTCTATAAAGAATTAGGAAAACAGCTGATGACGGCTGCTGGTATATATCAGTGTATAGTTAGAAAATGCTTCGATTGGAGGCATTGCAGTATATTATAAACTAATCTTCAACTACTTGCTTACATTGTTGAGATTGATGGCCTCATCTTTTTCCTACATCCCCTTTCCTAGAAGTTTAAAAATTGAGAAACCTCAAAAAGGCTCCTTCATAATTTTTTTCCCCACTATTAATTCCCACCTTGAACTACCACCTGTGAAGGGCTGCTCTTCCTCACTTCTCCAAAGCACAAGTGGGGCTGGCTGGGCAAGTGCAATTGGCCCCTGCATCTTTCAGGGGCAGTCCCCACCCTTGCTTTTTCCCTGGTGGGTGATTACATAAAGGAGAGCTTGGAGCGGGTCTTCTTGGTGTAATGGGAACTCTTGAGGGTGCAGAAGGGCTGGAATGGAGGTCCAAGCTGCTGGAGAGTGGGCTTTGAGGGTTTGCAGGTGGGGTGAGGGCATCAGATGGGCAGTGCCAGGAGCTGGGTGGCTTCTTGCAGGGACAATAAAGAGTTTTTCAAATATATTAATGGCAATAGGTATTGTAAAAATAACATCAGCCCATTACAGGATGAGGATGGTCACCTCACAAACAGGAATAGGGACAAGGCAGAGGTGTTTAATGCATTCTTTGCCTCTGTCTTCAACATGGATGGGAGACCAAGGGGTCTCAATGCCCTGAGGTGGAGGACCATGGCTGCAAGAATGATCAGCTCCCGGTCAATGCTGAAATTGCGCAGCATCCGTTGCTCCAGCTGGATCCTTATAAACCTATGGGGCCTGACAGGATTCGTCCAAGAACCCTCAAAGAGCTGCTGATGTCATCTCAGTCTACAACTTCCTCTTGAGGGGAAGAGGAGGGGCAGGCACTGATTCCTCTCTGGTGACCAGTAACAGGACCAGAGGGAATGGCCTGAATTGTGTCAGAGGAGGCTTAGGTTGGACATTATAGAAAGGTTCTTCACCCAGAGGGTGGCTGGGCACTGGAACAGTCAGACCAAGGTGGCCCAGGGATGCTTTCCTTCTGAGCATATGAAAAGAATGCCTGTGTGTATTTATCACAATGAGCCTTGCCTCCTCTCTGGCTGAAGATCTGTATTCACTCTGCATTTTGGCTTCTCATCAAAACCACCATTGGCACCAAATTGCGTAATAGGTGAAGTGTGCTTAACCCGTGGTTTATTTGGCAGCCATTTGCCTATGTGGTTTTATTTATAGTGTTTATTTCAAAGATTAATGGCAGCTGACAGGAGGTACTGAAACAATTGATAAAGGCAACTGACATTTTGTCAGCTGTCTGGGTGACAGGAATATATTACTTGCATTTAAACTGTTTTGTGTGAATAAGTCATCATTCATGCCAAAATTCACCTTTGGCCCTTTCCAACTGGTTCTTGAGAAGTGGCTGGGAAACGTGTTTCCTTAAGCAGTGAGCAACTTGCTGTAAGGAGCAGATGCTTACCCTCAATGAAATTCTTCATAGCGATACTATTTAAATATTTAAAGCATTATTGAAGTAGTTGATTTAATTCTATTCATGGCAAAGTTAAGGACAGCATATTATTCTCCCCTTTGAATGCTCTATGAAAAAAACCAACAATTCGGTGAAACCTGGTTGGGCAACATAGTATGGATGAGAAGGAAGCCTCTGTGCAGTGTATTTTAGCCAACATTTTCTCTTTGAAATGGTGCTAACAGTCTTTGAAAGGACTGAAATCTTGTACCTGCCAAGATTTTGCACCTGTCTGTGGTTCTCCAAGTGATGCATATTCCAACCCCACAGTGTCGTGGAAGTGCTCCGTTTGATGAGCTTTGATCTCTTTGTTTCTTCTCTGCACCTCTAAGTCATCATAAAACACCTAAATTGCAAAGTTCTCATGTGTAAATATTGCACAACAAATGGCATAAGGGGTTTGCCTTATGTGGGTATGCAAAAACTGGGGTGAGGGAAGTCATTTTGAATGACAGAGGTCCTGTACTACCCTTCAGAAAATGTCTTCTGCTGTTACAAATGTCCTGTCTGCAGGAGTATTAATTGCCACCGTGTTTCCCAAAGAAGGGTAGTAGTTGAGCCAAGGATAGATGTGATGGAGTGCTCCTGCCCTGTCCTTGCACAGCTGCTTGTCTCCATAAGACACTAAGGACACGATTGAAAGTGATGGGACATAGCCAAGTCCTTTATCAAAGTCTTCCAGTGAGGAAGGGGGGAAGTCTTTTCCAAGGCTTGACAATTTAGTTGCAAGTGTTGGAGTTTTTTGCATGATGAGAAGAACATCGATGTTCCTCTAATTGCCCGTACATGCACTGACAGGGCCAGTGAACCCAGCTGCTTTCCAGGTTGATCTGTTGTTCAGCTGCCTTCCTCCCCTGGCATACTTTTCATTTATTGGTACTCTTCTTTCCATCTGAGCCTGATGCTGTCATGGAGCAATAAGAAGGCAGCTCTCAGAAATGCGAATGCAGAAAGAGACTGAATCAGTTCAGCTCCTCAGGCTAGATTTTGGGTAGGCTGCACAAAGGTAGATGAAGCTGAAAAGTCATACCCAAACACAGTCTATATCACTGCAGATTGTCACTAGGCTGTACCCAAACAAATCCTTGGTGCTAAAGGAGCAACGGCAATGGGTAACAGAAACTGGGGAGGAGGAGAAGAGAAAGTTCATTTTGAGCTGTTTCCATTGCCACATTTATTGCAGAGATGCATGGGGTTATTTTAACACTCTTGGAAATAAATTCATCCAAGATAATTAAGTTTTCCTAATTCATAGAGTCCCTACATCATGCTTAATAGCTCTGGACATGAATGCCAATAGATGTCTGCTTCTGCAGAATGTGCTCTATGAATTTTTTCCCCCATTTCTCTCTGAAACTCCACAACTTTTCACGACTGGTATTTTTGCAGAGCTGCAGGATAAATCCCCATCTGGGTCTTGCTGTGCACCCGCACATGGAATGTATTTATTGGAAATGGCTTGGCATTTAGACTTTTTCCATTGGCACTAATATGCACCATGTCAGGCTACATCAGGCTGCATTACAACATGGGACTTGATGGGACTTGACATGACCTGACATAGCACAATGTATGTGTCTCCTTACATCAGAGACCAGCAGAAATACAGCCTAACAAAGAGAAATAATGCACAAAATACAAAGACTTTGTTGCTGCCTTCCATCAGAGGCAGGTAACAGGTTTCTGGCACACGTTTAATTGTGAGTTTTTTGCAGTAAACTCCCATCCTGCTATTTGCAGCCTTATGTAACTACAGATCTGCTGCTGGGTTAAAGACCACTTTTTATCACTCCCTTTTGCAAATGTATTGAGAATGCAATTATGTAATAGTCCAGGCATTTTGCTAGCCTAAGTGATTCAGTTTATCATTCTGGCCCACAGTGTTCTCATTTGCCCCTTCCCTGACATCTTAATTTGTAGTACTGCTAAAAGTGTCATCTTTAGTACGGCTTTCAGCTCCTATTTTCAAAGTTTCCCTTTGCATCTCTAGTGCCATCCTCTATCTGCTCTGTCGTCTCCTTGTAATCTACTCACTGCTCAATACTTCATTAAAAAAGTTACTTAGGTATGGTTCAGTGACCTCTTTTGAAACATCAGTAACTTGTTTTGATTTCTGTATTTTTAGTGAAGGCTTGCACAAGCATTGCTTTGAAAAGTGAAATTCTGAAAGAAAGCTATGCTGATGACTCACAGGGAAACTTTCAGTTGCTTTTGTGGAAGAAAATACTACCAAGATGTCATTTCCTAGAGGAATTTGGGGGACAAAGGAAGGGAAGTCCTTCAGCTCTGTAAATTATGCAGGAGTGAGTAGGCTTTTGTCTCTGGGGGTGCAGCTGCTTTTGATGCTGAAGGCCTGTTTGTCTTCTTCAACTGCAGTTGTGTGTTGGTGTTACACATTTTCACCACCACCAGAGAGAGGGGAGCATATGACATAAAGAAATGGACATTAAATAGACAACCACAAATCACAGATGAGGCTGACTGAAAGTTTTTGTGCATTTGGTGGTGTTTGTTTACTTGGTTTTATTGTTTTAAAATATATATGTGAGATTTCCTAAGTTTGAGCTGGATCTGGTCGTCTAACCTGAGGGTTTTGAAACTCCTGCTTGGTGTTGCAGCTCTTTTGGCAACGAGCTCATCACTTCAAATCTACATCCAAGGGTAACTGTGTCCTCCATTTAAATTCAGTTCAAACCACATCTTTTGAAGAACAAATATATGACAGCAAATATATTTCAAGAAATGCTAATAAAAGGCACAAAACCATCGTTGCCAACTGGTATTAGGGGGAGAAACATAACCACAAAAGGTTGAGTGATGACTGTAGGTGTGGCAGTGGCAGATTAAGTGTAGTGTCTACTGGTACTGATGTGTGAATGAATGAATAAAAATTCTAGCTGCATCTCATGAATGAACTCTGAGGCTGTCTGAACTGCTCAAAAATATTCTTCATGTGAGTATAAAACCCCCCAAATATTACCATTTTCAGTTTATGAATTTTAAATGAACCCTAAAATTAACACTTGTATCACGGGGAAAAAAAAAATCCATATTTCAAAGAATCAAAGGAAGAAAACGTGAAGAAGATCTTATTGACTGCTTCATAAAGAAATTGAGAAACTCACTTTACATCACTCTTTGACATCTTTAAATGGTAATTTCGTCTTTCAAATGTCTTTTCATTCTGTGTCTTCATCTTCTTCAAAACTCCCTTTCAAGCTTCTGAAGGTGTGAGACTTTTCTTTAGTATCAGGGAAAAGAGTTTGGAGAATTATCAGTTAATATATGGAAGTCAGGCTTCCTCTCTTGAGCTAGAGGCATGTGAGCAGGGAAAAACATTCAAAGTCAACTACAGCAAGATGATTTTAATCTGACAGCTTGGCTGTCTGAAATTCTGTAATTTTACCCATGCGATTCTTTCAGTCCTCTTGTGCTATTCCTTATATATATGGCATAGAATAATGGGGACTTCCGAGCTATTCTTCATTTTAAGAAAATTAACTGTTTCTGCCTGCTGACTGTTTAAGGCTGCTTCTTCTAAAATTAATTTCAGAGGGGAATTGTAATCTGCCTTTTCACTCCAAATAAAGTGTGAAGCTCCTGACAATAGACCTTTCCCTCCAGAAGGACTGGTATCCAAAATGGCAGCAACCAGCTCTGGGAAATATCTGAGTGCTGAAGCCTACAGTAATTATGCAAAAGGATTTTCATTCTTCCAGATACATGTGTTGGATTTCAGATTATGCTTGTTTAAAAAGCCTGTAACCTTCTGCATTAGAATATGGCTGCTTCCTCATACTCTACTCTTAAAACCTGCACACAGGAAAGCCAGGTATGCAGTGGAGCAGGTAACCCACCACCCTCTGCACTCCAAAGGTCTGCTCTGCATATTGTCCCTCCTCACCTGCTTCCTTAAGGCTATCCTTCTGTGCTGAATCACGTAGCAAAAAAATTACTTTTTTTCTCTGATGTGACAGGGCAAAGGGCACCTGTGAAAATCAGGTCTGAGCTATTTGGTGGTAATGGAGGATTTTGGGTAATTGCAGAGCCAGCCACTAGACTGAACCATCCCAGCTGAGTGGGATATGGACTTTAAAATTTCGAGGCAGGTATTGTTGTCATCTGAAATCAGAACAGCTGCAATTATGTTGTGACAAGTGATAAGAATTTTCTATTTCAGGAAACATTTGCTTACACTTGGGATGTGTTGATCAGAAGCTCTGGGGTGAATCACAGTCTTCCTTCAGGAATAATTTTTGTCTAGACAGCAGGGTATTATTCCTTGTGCCCCCAGCGAGTACTGCAACTTTAATATTACCAATTTTGAATTAAAATGAATGGTTCAAGTTATAATTATTGATGCACTGTTCTTCCCAATTTGAATAAATATTATGCTATTGCCTGTCTAGAGTATATCTTAATTGTAGAAACTCTTCATTCTATTAATCTTAATTACCTCTGCTTCAATACTTGAAGGCTGGGGATGGAGTCAAAATAAAAGCCATCAAGAAAACATTTGTTTCTAATTGTCAAATGGCCAGTGGCTTCAATGGAGGTACACAGCTACCCTGTGGAGTGTATAGAATTGGGGAAAAAAAGAGCTTATAGAGGTTTTAATGGGGTTTTCCCTAGAATTAACTAAAATTTTGCCCTGGCTTTTCCCAGTGTTGATGAAATGGGCTGTTCAGATCCTATGTGCTTGGCCAAGATGTGTGTGTGAGAAAGGCAGATCATAATTATTTTCTTGGAATAACTGTTTTTAAAAAATCCTCAATTATCATTAAGAGTAACAAGTTAATTTAAAGGGAACCTTACACTGGCTGTCAGCATCCAGGAAGAAATTACCCCCCTATCCAAACAGGCATCTCCCTCTACTCTGACTTGACCCATCCCAAATTGTATTTCTGCCAGTCAGCACATGTCCTCTCCATTGTCAATATTCCAGTAACCCTGGTGCCAGCACATCTGTCCTAACTTGTCGTGGCTTATGAACACTCGTACCGTTCAGTCTATGCAATACTCACCTGTGAAACAGAAATTATATGGTGGGGGTAAGTTCATCTTTCCATTGGCTCTCATCAAGTGCAAGGAGTCATCTCCTTGTTGCTTTCAAACTTCTCCAGATTAACCCTCTTCCTCCCTGCTCTGCCTGCATCTATAAAGTGGTACAGTGATAAACATTATTAATATTCAGGGTAAGTCACACTATATCCTTGTGTGACAATTTAATTTCAAGAAAGGGCTTTACAGAGTTGTGGTGTAAAGAGTGCCATCATTCATTCCAGTCATATTAAACTGTTTTGTTCAAATTTTTCTTTTTTTTTTTTTTTTAATCCTCTGCTTTTGGAAAAAAAAACAAACACCTGCTGTTGTAGTTAGTAGTTTCATTTACCAGAAGTAAAAAGCTACTGCATTTCACAGATTATTATATCTCCTATTTTTGTTAGCATCGCATTAACATAGCACTATTGTGCTAGGAAAAATGTCCTGCATGTGAACAAAGCTTGAAGAGCAGTGAGATGTGTCATTCCACCTTGGAATAAGTGTCTATTTTCACTGCTGATAACAAACATAGAGTCTGCTCAGTCTGCATCCCAGGATAGTTGTTGTGAAGGAAGAAGCAACTTTGTAAATGCTGTGAAATGGTTTCTGATTCTTTCCAGTGAATTGCACTGGAAATGAAGGCACAAGTTTGTGACTCTGCTGTTCTGAGGACACCCTACAGGAAAGCATGAAGCAAAATTCTAGTTAATTTACCAGGAGTTTTTTTATAGGTTTCATCAGTGGTCATTGGGTCAGCCCTTAAAAATGAGTTTTCTTTTCCTGGGGAAAACCAATTTTTGAACAACACAACATGGCTCTGTCAGATTTTTGCTTGCATTATTTATTTTAGTTTTAAAGTTTAAGGTAATAAAGTAGATTGGGGGTTATCTCTGTATCTGCCCAATCTATTTCATAATGAATTTTAAGAAAATTTGGAGTGCTACAATGACAAATACTTTACCCCTTCAGAGAGACCTAGCCTAATGTACTTTTCAGGATTGATAAATAGAGCTTGCACTTTTGGACATCAGCCTATTCCCTTGAGTGAAGTTGCATTGTATTCACTATGGGGCCATCTTCTGGTCAGTGTGCTGCTATAAATAAGCACACTATTTATAACTGTATGGAAGAGAAAATGTGCATTAGAAACGTTTACGGTATCTACTGAAAGTGCTAATTAAATTATATGGTGAATACGTGCCTCACTGATTTAAATATATGAACACTTCACAGTATTATTTTAAATAAATGAACATATGCTCTCTTTTCCCTTGCTACCACTCTTTCTCATTATCCTGTTAAACACCTTAATTTTAATTGACTCCTCTGCAAAGACAAACAAAAATACCAAAATTCAAAGCTCCATACAGAATCTGTGGCATTCTTGAAACAAATATCATCTTCTGTAGTCTGTTTTTTTTCCTCTTGATCAATTTCTCCTATTGCAAAAAAATCCATGGTGAATACAAAGCAAACAGTGACAGATCATGTATGCAGATGTTTTATTGAGACTTTGCTATTAAATCACTGATTTTTCTCCCCTTCTCTACCTAGTTTTTCTTTTAGTTTTCATGAATGGAGAGCTAGTTAACAAAATGAAGCTATTTCGATGGCATATTGTACAAAGAATTCACCCTTGGTCTTACTTGCAAGCTTTTAGAGGTCACAAACATGTCAGTCACAATCCATTACCTGTCTTTATTATCCATGGAAAATACTTAAGTGCAAAGCTATTTTCATTCTTGCAGTGTGTCCTATGTTATGTTCAGTCTGATTTCTACGCTACAACAACAGTTTTCTGTTTGTAAAACCAGCAGTGAATGATCTTGCAAACCTCCGAAGCCAGGCTCTAGATTGAGGTATTCATATTTGTTGAAGGCGTATTTTTCTATCCAGGCATGTGCAATAATTACAGCCTATCCTTTACTCCTCTGTGTGTTCATCTGTGCAGTTTCAGCAGAGTAATCATTTTTCTGCGTGACAACTGTCTATGGGTTAAGGTGGTTATTAACAGCGTTCTCCAAAACTTGCGCTGGAGTCAAAGCATAAAACACTGGATGGAGTGATTCCTGCCCACTCCGTGCTTTGGGTTCAGCCAACAATAACTGAAAGAAGTTTAAGATTGAGGTAGCAAATGGCCTCAAAGTGATGATGATGATGATGGTGGGTGATGATGATGATGATTATTATTATTGCCTGTAATTACAAGTGTTAAATCGGTGATATTACAGGTGACATGCCCTGCCTTGGCCCGAGAAAACACTGATAGATCACAAATAGTGAAGTCCCACCAGTCATTGTTTGGAGAAAGGCATCAAAATAAGATGGGTTCTAAACACACAGCCCTGCTCACCGGGGAGGTGCTGCCATTAAACCCTGTAGGGAAATCACTATGGATTGGGGTTTGTATCTTGACTGAAGAATACTTTAACTACAGGCTTGCTGCAGGAGACAGAAGGTGGCAAAATCCTAAACAGCTGGGAAAGGACCACCTAGATTTCAACTTCCTGTCCCTCTTACCACCCATTTTCCTTGGCAGTCCTGAAGTATGTGATCCTGAAGTGTGTAATCCCTTGGTTGCTCCTTTTTTTGTTTAGTTGGCTTTTTTTGTATGTTTTGCAGCTTATAGCAATCATTTTGCAGGGATAAAAAAATAAATTATACCATACCTGCTTCCATTTCCTCATGATGTTCTGTAGGTTGTGTCTGAGAAGTACCAGTGATCACGTTATCTGCTAGGATAAATTAGCACAACAGCTGTGTTCCAAAATAAACAAGAAAAACTGCTGTATTTCATAGTGCATTAGTGGAAGAAGACTTTGGAGGTGTAGATTATAATAATCAGGATGATTGGAAAATTAGGGGTATCATAGTTGGTTTTCAGTGTCTGTATAATTTTGCCAGTTCACAATGTCATTTTTTTTTGTGCTCCATTCTTATTTTGGGTGAGCTTGAGATTTATCGCTGAATGAAGTTCTGCATTTGGGATTTCTTTCAGACTCCAAGTCCTTTGTTCTTTCTTGTCATCTCTTGATTTTTCAATGTTGCTGCTGAATTGTTGTTTCTAGAAAGGTTTTTTTACCTGTTGCAAAGGCAGATCTTTTCAAGGAAACTATTGCCAACATAAGCATGAAGTGAGGTTGTGGGCATTTACTGAACAGAACATGGAGGGTTTTTTTAATCCCACAAAGCAGAGGAGAGGACAAATCTGTGTACAGGTAAAACACTTGCAGTATATCTGAGGGATAGATGAAATTCTAAAGACATTTGTTACAGAGTGCCTGGAGGCAGATGCGAAGATGAGGAAAGGAAAGAGAATTGAAGCTCCCAAAGCAGTGGCAGTTCTGATGTTGTTAGCTAGCACACACCACAATAAAACCTTAGTGGTGTGTTTGTGTGCACGCATGCACACATGGAGGTACTGCAGCAGGGATTTAAGCAAACAGTATTGTACAAAACACTAGTATAGGTCATTCATTGCTGGATGATACTGAAGAGGAGAAGCAGCTTTATTTACTAAATGTTGAAAAAAAAAATATAAGCAAAAAGGGCCTTTACCTCGTAAAGGAAGCTGTAATTCTCTCTTTTCATGTACAGCTACATGTCCCTCCTTGAAACCTTGGGGATAGCCTGGGAAACTCTCTATGGCAAACAGCTGTACAGGTGCAGTAAGCTTTCTCCTTCGCTGTCTCGTGTCAGGCTCGGTGCCAGGATGGTCACTGTTAGCACAAGAGGGGGAAAATTGTTATAAAGTGGGGTAGGATGGACCCAAAATCTTGTAGACTTAATGTCCTCTTGCTTGTAGCCACCCATCTCTGAGAAGAAAGTAATGTTGGCAGTGTAAACAATGTCTGCATGGATATAAAAGCAGTAAGGAGGAATGATGCCAACCCGTTATTCTGTGGGGTTTTTCGGTTAGTTGGTTTTGGGGTTTTTTTTCTGGCTAGAAGCACACAATGATAGGAAAAGCATTTTTAAAAAAATATTTTTATTAATTTCATGCTTTTACATCAAGAGTGCCCTCAACTATGATACTTGTAGGTTGCAGCAGGTCCCTCTCAAACACTGTGTTTGAATTGTTCTGTTCTGATAACCAGAGGCTGAGGTCCAGGGGCCCCTTAACATCATTCTATAAATCATTGTCCATGACCCAGTGGAAAATTCCTAGTTTACACCAATTCATCCCTGATAAATGCCATTTAGGGACACTTGCTCATGAGTGCTCAGGGGCCATATCTGCTAATAGAAATAGACAAATGTGCTTCATATAGAAGTCAGATATTCAGCTGAGCAAAACCATGTGGAGTTCCAAAAGTGGAAAAAAATATGAGATTACAGTGCTCAATATTTAATTTACAGTCCTTTTTAACAGGATAGTGTTGTCTTTGTCCTTTATACTTGTGTGGAAGCTGCAAAGGTTGAAAATCATAGAAGAAAATTGTTGCAGAATGATTTCTATGCTATCTCCATTTTCCTCCAAACCTGGCTGAAAATATATGGGTGAGTGTTGCTGTGTTTTTCATCTCAACCACAGAATTGAAATTCTGGGGTCCCCTCTTGTCTCTGACTTCTGACCGACTCAGTGTCCACCACTGCAGTGCCTGAGCCTTTTGGCAGCATACTGAGAGATGTCACTGATGCCTCTTACACATGTTTCATCCTCTCCTCTCTTCGCTGCTTGGCTGGGTTTTATTAGATTTCTCTGTGGTATACATATGTCCAATTCATTAAGGCAGGTTGAAATATGGTTTTCTCTTGGAAATCTGCAGGAAATTCTGAAGATTGTGATAGAGTCGAAAGTGTTGATGCTGCAGGGTTGTACTTCACAGCCTTGTAAAGCCCCTCAAGGAAGTCTGTCTCCTGCACAAATGAGATTTACCCTTTGTAAAGACCGTTCCTCTGTGCTTGAGGAGTAGCAACTCCTGTGATCCTCCTCTCAGGTTTTACATGCTACCACCACTCCTGGATATCTTTCTACATGAGGCCCTATTTGCATCCATAGCCTAATGAATCGCAAATCTTCATATTGTACCTTGCCGGTGCTCAGACGGTGGAGGATGACTGCTGCAGGGTATAATTTCCTCTGCATATGTAAAACAGCTGAGCAGCCTCCAGCCCAGCTGAAAATTTACTGCAAAACATCTTCAGCAGTGAGAACACTTTCTCATTCCTGGTGCTGGAGACACTGGAGCCACGATCAGTTCCTTCTTGTTTCTAGAAATTACACACCTTTTTTGGTAAAAACTAGGGAAAGTGGACTTTTTGATGTGTTGCACGTAGGAACAAAAGAAAACACAAAATCGAGCATACTTTCTGGTTTCTTCATGAAGAGCACTGTTATCATGTTTTATAGTCTATATAGACTCAGTATAGCCCTAGAATTCCTGCTTACTATATAAAAATTACAGCTATAACATACACGGAAACATTTATTCCCCTGTAACACTGGGGCTACGTGCTTTCCTGCCCATGGAAAAGACCAGTTATTCTCTTCCAGGAGCCCATTGCCAAAACTTGGATTCCCCCCCCAAAATTTAATAATTTTTTTTTTTTGCTCACAAACAAATGTGCCAACGTAGAAAAGTCTTGGTGGTTATCACATCCCCTGGGCAACATCTCATATGTACATGAAACACTGGGACTGCCTGCTAGAGTTAGAGATAGGTTTAGTGTTAGGTTTAGGGCTAGGATTAGGGGTTAGGGTTAGTGTGACATTAGAATTAGGATAAGGGTTAGCATTTGTGTTCAGGTTAGGGGTTTAAGTTTTTGTTTCCTAGGAGAATGTATTTCAGAGCAGGCTTCATAGGTCACCTTGATTCAGCCCTAACTATACTCCTTTAAAAATATTAGCTGTACTGGCCACTTCAGCTTCTTACAGTCTGAGTTTGCTTGCTGTGGATATTGCTCTGGTTGCATGGATCATTGAACAGAGAACAGATATGCCCTTTGTTGCTCTCCTCTAATAATCAGTAAGGAAGTTGTAACTTATGTTTCCCTCTAATGAGTTTCTCAAAAAATCAAACAAGTGAACGTGTAAACAAAAAGACTTCTCTCTAGCTCATGGGAAGAGCTCTCTGAATTATCTTGCTAACCCATTCTCGTCGTAAGTGCTTATGATTTGCGTCCCATGGCATTAAATCATGGAAAGGGTTCACATTTAAAACTTGCATCTCTGCGGTTTCCACTTGCTTATCACTGTGTGTTTACCTTCTTCCACTTGAAATCTGTAGACTCCTAAGAAAAGACTCTGCCTAAGAAAAGAAAACACATGGAAAAGCAAGTTCTTGTGCACACCTAAACTTATCAATGTCAAAAACCCCTTATGCTTCTTTTTTCAATCAGGATTCTTTCCTTCAAGATCTTCATATAGCAATGGTGGCTCTGATGATACTATCTTAAACAGCAAATAATACTTAATAGCTCTAATGAAATCTCATCAAGAAACTTATTCCTAAAAGGTATTTTCCTTGGTGTGTGCATGTAAAAATAATCCAGTTTCAAATCAGACAAATTAGTTGCTATCAATTCCTTTGATGTTACTGTGTTACTGAGAAATATAAAATCCTCAAGAACTGGCACATCATTCTAAATCTGTGTTTCCCACTCAAAAGAGGATCACTCTTGTCTTATTTCAAATACTGAAAAAGTTTCTGTTTGTGGGCATCTTTGTGTGTTCTGCACCACTGTATGGGTGACATAAGGCTCTACGTTGTTCATTCAGATCCCCGGCCTCTCCTCTAATGTCTCTGTGACACCAAAGGTATCTGCTGTAAAAACTAACTCAGATATGACAAGTAAAACCATGTTAAGAGATTGCATGAGAAATCAGTGATGCAGCCATCCATAGGCAGCCTGTGTTTCTACCCCTTGTGTCCCTTCCCCATCCAGCAAATAGGATAGTTCAGCTTTCCACACAAATTTGCAGCAGACTCTGATAATACTTCTGTAGCTTCAGAGTGAGGTATTTGCAGTAGCTTTGGAAACAGGAGATCTAATATTGAGTTAGAATTGCTCTGGATGGACAAGTGCAGAATTTGCCTGCCGGCACTGAATTTAGGCTGATGGCAGCTTTCACTTTCGAGGTCACTCTCAAAGCTCTCTCTTCTTCAGGAACAGATGACTTTCTCTAGCTTAGCTTCAGCAACAGTCTCTAAAACCACATCAATCTGAGCTATACAGACCACTTCTCACAGCTGCAACCTCAGCCTTTTCCTCGTGCTCCGTCACTTTGTTTCTTCTGGAATAAGTGGGAGTAATTGAGGTGGAGTGATTTTTTTGTTACCGAGTGAATCCACTATGCAGGCTTATTTCTGTAGAGGGAAAAGCTTTTGTGTGAGGGCCACTTTGTCTGTGCCATAGCACGCAGAGGTGTTCAAACAATCCTCAGCCTTTTGCTTAGTCCTGCTACCTGCCTGGGCAGAGCTGCAGTGATGAGGGGCCACCTTGGGAAGCAGGGTTGCCACTCTGAGCTCCACGTGTCCCTGGATGAGCTAGCTCCTTTCCCACACTGCCCCTTGCAGCAATGAAGCACAAAAAGCAAATGTCACGCTGGCTGTCACTGCAGCTCTTCCATAGCCAGCAAGCCTCGTGACAGCAAGCTGTTAACCAGGATGGCTGAGTACTAGAGCAGAGGGAGCCAGCAAAAGCAGCTTTCCCTTGGTGCTGCACCTGGGAGCAGAGTGGGAATTACGCTGTTTTCAAGGCAGTCTTCTGGGCTGGAAACAAAGGACGAAAGAAACTGGGGGAGACTGAAGGCTAACTGCTGTAAGAGGGTGAACAATGCAGTCAAAGATTCCCTACAGGGCTTTTGCCTTATGCTGGCTCACAAGCTAAGACAGAGGGGTTTTGCCCAGTTCAGAAAGCCAAGACTGTGGTAGAACCCCCAGAGCCCAGACCCACGCGGGATTTCAGGAGTACCTGTTGATATCTGCTCACGGTTTTCTTGCCAGGACAGGGTTGCTTTTGATCTTGTGCTCATTCCACTCCCCTTGCCATGCAAAGGCTTGGTCGTTGCTTTGTGGCTTCAACTCGTGCACAGGTGGTGCAAGGGGAAGTGCTCAGAGTGCCTCGTGTAGAGCTGTGGAAAAACACATCCTCCCTCCTCAGCTACTCCCTTCCCTCTCACAGCATCTGAAATCTGGCCAGGATTACACCTGGAGCAGTGGTTAAACTCCAGCCAGCAATTCAGCCCCATACTCTCAGTTCCCCCTGGAGGAACAGGGGAGAGAATCAGAAGAGCAAAAGTAAGCAAATGGGCAGGTTGAGATAGAAACAGTGCAATAACTGAAATAAAATTAAAATCATGAATTAAAAAAAAAGCAAAGTCTCAAAAAGAGAGTGAAATGGAACTCAAGAAAAACAAGTGATGCGAATGAAAGATAATTTCTCCCCACCAGCTGACCAATGCCTGCTGCCCAAGCAGCAGCTTTCCCTCAGTTTATAGGCTGAGCGTGACATCATACGGTATGAAATATCCTTTGGCCAGTTTGGGTCAGCTGCTCCCTCCCATAATCTTGTGAATCCCCAGCCTGCTCACTGGTGGGGCAGCGTGACAAGATGAAAAGTCCTTGACTTTGTTTAGGCACCGGTCAGCAACAATTAAAACACGTTATGAACACATTTATTGGCATCCAAAAGCCAAATCACAGTACTATGCAGCTGCTAGGGAGAAAATGAACTCTGTTCCAGCAGAAACCAGGACAGCATCCTTTAAATAACACCAAGAGTAGGGACAGGAAAATCGTAGCACATTTCAATCATGGAAGGCTCAGTAACGAGACTCGTTTTTGGATGCATTGTGGCTTTTGCCAGGCTGAACACTCTGGGGTCAGGGACAAATTGGGCTGGTTTTGCCCTGAAAGTATTATGGCTAATGACATAATGACTGAACCTTCCCAGGAGAAAGCTTGATTTTTCTTTTAAACTTTACTTTTTTCTCCTCTCTCCCAGCCTGCTGCACATCCTTCAGCAATAGTTCAACTGGAAGACAGAACAAACAAAGCAAAACCCAAAAGGGCTAAGCTTTTGCGGTTCTTTTACTGTAGCAATTAAATTACTGCAGCACTGTATTGCACCAAAGGATGTCAACATTGAGACTGTGGTGTGAACCTTTCTTTTGGGAGTGAAACTAGAAATATAAATCTTGATGAGGGAAGAGTTCAAGTCATCATTATCTGTCCATTTTCACTGAGAAAATGGAAAAATATTGTTATATGTTTCATCTCAAGGTCTTCCTAGTTTAAGGGATCCTGGCTTTCCTAACATAAAATGTTCTCTGAAAACAATAAAAAAACCCAATAATAAAAAGAAAAAAAAAAAACTCTAAGCAAACACCAGGCTGTTATGAAAGGACTCTGTTCCATTTGGATGCTATTTTTCACTGCTATTACTTTTTCTATTAAAATTTTTCAAAGCAAGAAAGGATTCCCCCACTGCAGCTCTTCCCTTGAAAAAGAAGCAGTCAGACCCTAATCCAAGGTGGAATTTCTGGACACTTATTCAATATAAATAAAAAATGAAGACAAGGAATGCTGGGTTTACCACCTGCCTATCAGTTTTTCCATCAATCAACAAATTCTTGTTCGTGTTCTGAATTATAGCCCACAGGTGGGGAACTGACTTAAGCATGACCTGTGATGCAAAATAAGAGGAATTCAGCCAAAATCACCATGTACCAAACATACCTGCAAGGCTGAGGGCACAGCCTAAACCAATTAGTCCCTGGTTTCTGCAGCTCTGGCACCTATCACACCAGCTTGTATTCTAACAGTTGTGATTGCCCAAAGGTGCAAAATCTAAGGTCTCTTCACCCTTAAATATTTCTCTCTCAAGTCATGCCCTTCTGACATCAGGATGGCTTGGACTGGAATGCACAAAATCAAAAATATGTGTCTTGTCATTTTCAGGTTTGGGAATTGTCTAGGCATTTACTAGATCTCAATGTTTTGTAAGAAAATTCTGGGTGAGGTGTTTTCCTGCCTCTTTGCTTTTTTTCAACATGTTTCATTTCATGAGTTGTTGTTCATCTGGGAAAATTACACTGTTTTAAGTTTATTTTCATTTCTGAGGCAGTTTACTGAGTGACAGTGAGTTTTTGTTTTTGTCTTTCTTCCTTCATCTTAAAATATTTATGTTACAAGCATTGTTGGACATATGCCTTAATTGTATTGTATAAATAACAAGACTTCTCCCATAGAGGAAAACATAATGCAGAGTTAATGTACTTGCATATTTTCACCCCAGGGCTACATTTGATCCACACTGTTGTGACAACCATCACTGGCCTTACCAGCTAAATGAATCTCTTCCTCCTAAAATGCAAAATCCTTGCCAGTCATTTCAAGATATAGCAAATACCAGCCGTGACTGTGCAAAAATATGTATTGCTTCCAGATTATTGGTGTGTGATGCGTGGGAATACCAATCTCAGCCTCTGAGGAGAGTAATGTTGAGGAAGCATCTGGAGCAGAGAATCAGGGAAGGAGTGAGCAATAGCCAAGGGCACTCAGTTTCCACCAAGAGACTGGTCAGTGATGAGCTGTGCTTGAGGAGAGGGGGAAAGCAGCACACAGGATCATGGCTGGGGAGAGCAGACATATGCACCTGTGATTATCCTACATCTTTTTTTCCCCCCTCTCCCATAACAGACATGCTTCTGGTAAAGCTCTTTTGGTAAAGTATTTGTTATAAGTTTGGGGGTTCTTTTTATGAAGTCTCTGAAGGCACAGGTAAAGGCTTCAGCTCTTTCCAGTTCACATTTTCAAGCTTGGTTGCAGTGATGACAGGAAAAACCTTTATGAACATTACTTTTTTGAAGTGCTCCGGTGGTGCCGTTGGGTCAGCAGACACCTGCGGAGCTGGTGCCCGTCTGCCATCACACAGAGATGTTTCTCTGCAACCAGGAGGAGCCTGGAGCACATAAGGCCCTCAGAAGATTTTCAGGCAATCTCACCAGGGTGGTTTCCTCACCACCTCACACCTGTTCCTAGTCCGGAAAACGCTCGACATCAGTAGAGGCTCACTGGTGTTCACAGGATTTCTTCAGGAAGCAGGGAAGAAAAGCATTCCTATCAAATGTGCCACTCCTTTAGGTTTGAATCCATGTTCAGCCACTGTAGCTTTCCCCATCTCCTGCTTGTTTGATGTCAGATATTTCACCTGCACTTTCTGATCTGCGGGACACATTGTATTAAACTGAGGTTTTGAAGAGCATCCTTCTTCAGATTCCCCTCAAGAGGTCTCATCTCAACCTGGTTCTCTCTGCACTTTTGAAAGCCTGAGTGTTCTTAAAAGCTCTGCTAATGTGAGGTTCATTGGTGCACTCTATGTTTCTAGTAATTTTTTTATGGTAAATTAGACTTCCTCTGTAATCATAGTGAAACAGGGAAGGAATGAACTGTAACATGGGGAAGCTTTTCTGTGCCAGTTTGTATGTCTGGATAGGTTTGCAGATGGTACAGGGTTTAAAAAGATCAAAAACACTGATCTTCATTCTAAGCCCCTGAAAAACATGAATCTGATTTATGTCTTGTGGAAATCTCCCGAGTCAAATGACACAGAAATAAAGGGAGAACTGCTGCATTTTCTGCAACCTTATTCTGCTGAAAGAGAGCACAGGAAGCATTTTTGGAGGGTTATTTCTTGGTTGGTTTGTTTTTCTTAGCTTTGTCTTGCATTTACAAAACTGCTGGGACGGATCGGGACGGATTGTTGGCTCTAATGTGTTTTATCTTCTCATCTACATGGGAAATTTCATGCAAGCCAAACTCGGATAACAGAAAAGTGATAGCTCATTACACCTGCTTGTTAGGTTCTGCTTGATTCTAGTAACTGAGAAATGCTTGGGACAAACTGGGTTAAGATTTCTTGCCTTTGCATTTAAAATTAATATATTATCCATTCTGGAAATGTTAGCATCCTCCGACAATGCTGGGAAGGGCAGAGTCAGCACTGCAGGTGGTTCTAAACAGAAAGGGACTCAAACACCTTTACCCATTTACCCTGCTGCCTCATTTCTCAAGGATGGTCTTCTATGATTTCTCACTGAAATCAGGTTTATCAGAGGTGCAATTAAATAGAACCTTCTGCATTCAGGCATGGCATTACAGCACACGTTTGCTTGGTTGCCAAACTTAGGTTTTGCTGCTGGTAGACCATTGCTTTCTGTGCCTTTGCACCTGCACTGCTGCAGAAGAAAGCCTGCTCTGTGGTTGTGTAAGGGCCCTCCTGTTTCAGTGCCACTGAACTCCAAGCACCTCACTGGCAACTTTAAAAAAAGAAAAAAAAAAATCTGTATTTCAAACTGTAAAAAAGATACAATCTATCTCAAAGCCAGGAACAGAATGCTTTCTAATTAATGTCCATCTTTCCTGGGGTTAGTTTGGGGCACTATTTTGTTATTTAAATGAAATTAAATTTTATTGTAGAGAGGAACCTGGTGGGGAAAAAAAAACAACTGTTAAAATGGGTTGAAGAAAGCAGTGCTGAACATAACAATTTATTTCTGCATAGCTGGGGGGGGATTAATGTATTTGCCTTGAGCTCTTGCATTAGTATTCCCAGCTACTGAAAAACAAAAATCATAGGGTTTCAGTTTGGTTTGGGTTCTTTTTTCCTTTTGAGCAGTTTGCCTAGCCCTGGGTGATATGCTTACTAGTTAGAATTAAAAAAGCCATTAATTTCTACCTAATTTATTTTTACCCCTCTAGGCTCTTACTTTCTCGAAGGAAATAAGGAGGGCTCTTAGCAGCCTTTATTTGGATGTATTATATATTTTTTCCTTTTTTTGTTCCCCAAGCATGCTGAAGCTGTAGTGGCTGGGCACAGATCCTGACTCTTAACCCAGACTGACCCATTTATTACTACAGATTCATGTAGGTCTCAAGAGCCTTTTCTTTGTTCTGATACATGTATCAGTAATGCAGAGATTCTGGCATTATTACAGGGTGAAACCAGGTGAACAAAACCCTTTTTTTTTTCTCCCAAGTAAACCATGTGACCAAAAAAAAGAGAATCAGGTCTCTTCTGAACACGTGGGGTTTTTTCCCCTCTCCATAAAAATGGCAGCATTTCCTCCCTGAGTTACTTGGGGGATGTTTTATCACAAACTGCTGCTGCTTCCCAATGCCCAAATGTGAGTAACTCAGAGAAAGCTGAAGACAAAATATTTCACACACAATATACAAAATTTTGGGCTAGCCCCGTATTTGGATGCCCACTTGAGACAAAGTACAGGGGCTTTTCTTTAACAGGAAGAAAAGGGCTCATTGTGTCTCCCTGCACGCTTGTGTTTGTCAATGAAATACATAATTCCTACTAGGTTTTTCCTTTCTTTCCTATTCTTTTGGCTAGGAAAACAAGAGAGTGTAGTATTTGTGAAGGCCTGCACAAAGATGATGGTCAGGGTCTGGTGCAGGGAGCTGGTATCTGCCGATACCCTCTGGTGGTCACAGGGGGTGTGATGGTGGGAGTCCTGCTCCCACCCAGGCACGAGCGCCTAAAGAGAAGAGGGCAAGAAAGGGCCAGACCTTGCTCAGCACTGATCTTTGCAGGTGGCAGAGAGACAGGCTGAAGCACCCACTGCCTGGTCCTCTGGGGAGCATGAAAATAAGTCTGGTCACAAATAGTTCCGGTGAATGAGGATGGAGCTGGAGAAGAGTTTTGCTGCTTCAGCACAGCACGGAGGTGTGAAAACAAGGGCACTGCTTACCCCAGCCTGCTCAGCAATGCCAGGATAACCCACTGCAGGAGTTGTAAGGCCAGTGTCAGGTTGCTTGTGGGCTGGGCTTGCTGTTGGGAGCGTGCTGGTGTCGCTGGTGGTGCAGCTGTGCCCTTGGGGAGCACCTCTGCCAGACGATCCTGCTGCAAACTGCATTTTCCACAGATTTGTAGAAGCATCTGCTCTTTGGTTAGAGACTCTGAACTGTGTTTTATTCCTCTCTTGGAAATTGAGAGGCAGTTTTCCTGGAGAAATTTGTAAAAATGTGTGACACAAATCCATAGGGCCAACTGCCTCCCTTCTTCTTTGCCTGACTCCAGTAGCATTCCCAAATTGGTTGCCTTTGGAGAGACCTTTTTGGGACTATTCATTACCAGAAGCTCTTGCTTGTACTGGATAAAATTCATCCAAGGTGCTTTGAAAGCATGGATTTGATGGCTGTCCGAGTCTGGAATGCTCAGGGAGGCGGATTTTGGCAAATGCACTGGGTGGTTGATCGCTGTTTGGCAGCCACAGTGTGTCCACACTCAGCAAGACATGAGGAGGAGCAGTTGTCAAAGATAAAATGGTGTCCCCCTGTAGGGTCTTACATTTGTGACATCCAGCTCTTGGACACTGGGCATTACGGTTTCTTCTTGTGTCCTAAGAGACAGGTTTTGTGCAAGAATTGTACATCCTGAAGGGTGCTGAGCTGCTAAGGACAGTACTGCCTTTAATTATAAGGGTTAAAGTGAAAGACATGAATCCCTAAATTCTCGTAACATAGTTAATAAGATAATTGTGGCTGCTTATTTGTATTTTTAAGAGGCAGCAGGTACATTGGATGCATTTTATTTCAGGATATGGTGCAAATAAACTGAACACATTTGTGCTCTCTATCAAATCTAATTCTCATTATATTTATTTTGCTTTCAGCTAACAACTCAACTAATAAAGATGCAAAGAAGCTAAACAATTAGAAATATTTATGCATTTATTCTACCTCATTTACTCAGACCTACTCTGGTTCCTTTAGGTGCTGCCCTGAGTTTCACCTACCTTCACCAAAAACCCACCAGAAGAAAACTTTAGCCAGGCTCTGACCTTGAGCATTATTGTTTAAGTCCATGGAGAAGAAGCCTCTGTCATCAGGAAGGGAAAGGAGCCTATCTGGAGAGCTGTGACAACAGCATACACCTGGTGGCCTCTCAGGTATGTCACTGCTTCACCAAATTAACTCACTGTACTAAATCCAAGCCAAAGAATTACACTCACTTTCCTTCCTGGACTGTCATATACAAATAGTGCTACAGTTCAGCATGTTGCTTTCATCAAAACTCAGTTGTACTTGTTTTCTAGAAGCTGAGCTTCCACTTGCTGTCAGATTGAGTCTCACTGAATTGTCTCAGCTGTCTCTGAGTAGGCAGCAAGCAAAAATGTCTCTCCTACCAAATGAAGGGCTTTGCTTGAGAAACTACTCGTTGAGAGCTAGGTCAAAAAGTGCTGATGTTTGACACTCTTGCGGCATATTGCCTTTTTCTATTTTTTTTTCCCCCTTTGTTATTGTAACTGTTGTAACTGTTCCATTTTCCTGGTAAATGATTAAGCATGTACTTGTTCTAATTTTCAATGCCTGCAGGTGGTAGTGAGCAGAGCTGTCTCCAGCACTGCTCTGTAAACAATACAGGTATTATTCTTCATGAAAATCACAGTGTAGCTTTCTATAGCACAGAAAGTAGCTCTAGGCACTAAGCTTTGAATTGTGAAATAACTTTATAATTTAAATGTGGGCTCACGTTAACAAAAAGAAATACCACAGTCAAAGTGGCTACTGTGGCACAAATTGTTCATTCTGGCCAACAAGGCATCTTTAACTTGTATTCTCTTGGGCTGATAAATTCAGAGTGCGGGTGGTTAATAGCTGAAAAATGTACTTAAACCAGCAACTCTTTTCCTGCACGTCTACTATGAACCCCTGTTTCTGGGGTTGCAGGGGATGGCCTTTTGCTGATGAGTTGGTTCTGCTCACCAGCTTTCATCCCAAGAGAAAGGCTTCACAGCTGTACCATGGTGTACACCTCAGGATTGCACTGCTGTACTTTGCGTTGGGAACAAAGGAGGAAAACATATTTGAACCTGGGACTACCTTTCAAACGCTTCATAGGCTTGCGTGGTTGGTTATAATTAAATTGTCTCATCATTTCAGTAATTAAATATAGTGTTGGTAAAAATAACTTAATCCGAGAAGTGTTTGTTGTCTTCACAAATGGTTTTGAAAACGGCAGCTCCAGAGTTGGCACAACAGCCTTTCAGCAGTTAAAGAGGAGTATAAAACACACCCCCTAGACTATGAATTAAACTGAACAGGGGTAGTTTGCTGAGCAACAAGCAGATGAGGAGATAAGTGTAATCTTGCCTGTAACAGCCTGCCTGTATTTTCTAGCAAAGGACTGATAAGTGCTTAAAGGTGAGATTTGTTTTGATGAGATGTATGATATTACAGTTTTGTCTGTAGATAAGTAACAGTAAGAAAGGAAATTCAGCAGCTACATGCATCAATTCTGCCCAAACTGAGACGTGTGTGGTCAGAATTCTGGTTTTGTTGACATACTTCTGATCCTGGCTTGCATCCACAGTGTCACTATCACACAGGAGTGGACGTCTGAGTGACAGGACGGTGTAGAGACTCAGTGCTGCTGCTTTGTGCTCACGAGATGGGGTATCCTGTGGTTGTTCATCTGGCAATGCACATGGATATTCACTCCTCAAGGTTAAGGCATTTCTGCTCCACAACTTTGAAACGTGTGTTTCTTTATAAAAATGATGCCTATTCTATGAAAAAAACAAAGCAACAGTGCTTAAGTCAGTGATAACTGTCCCCTTCTCTACAACAAAATATTAGGCATCACTAAAGAAATCCTCCTGTTGTAAAAACATTAAAATATTTATCTCTTTTTTACCTTTCAAGGGTAAAAAAGGGAGGGAGAAAAATGAAAACCGAAACTTCAAGATGCCTGTGCAAACAACTTGTTAATAGAATGGTATCTTGTCTTTGTATTTAGTGTAGTGACTTCAGACTCTCAGCCCTTGCTTTGGTTAATGTTCATTAATCCATACACTAATTACTGAGTCTGACCGTGGAGATGTATAAATAGTGGATGCAAAGTGTGGAGAGATGAAAGTGGAGTTATCAGTGGTGTATTTTCAGGTGAATAATAATTGATTATGAGATTAATAGGTTTAGCTTTCCACAAGGTGTCAAAAATGGGGCAAAAGTGCTTCTTATCACGGGGTGTTAGAGACAAAGTGGTGTAGAGTAAATTTCCCCTTTCAAGAGGAACTTGCTCTGTCATTGAGACAACAGAACAGCAAATTATTAGAGGCAAACGATACAAAGTCATTGATTCGTTGCAAATTCAGCAGTATCTTTAGAGCACAACGTTATCTCCACACATCTCTTCAGCATTGTTAAGTATCTCTAATGACAGACATAAAGAAAACATGCTCTGTTAAGTCAATTTTTTTGTGCCTTAAAGCAGACCAGTGCAATGCCTTTTTCTACCCAGTTAATCACTTTTTTGTGCTACATATATACATAGTATAATTGTCACAAATAGCAGAGGTTTTTCTTATGGTAGCTGGTCTGAGCATTCCACCTTGATATGCTTTGTTCCTTTATTCAATTGGGGAAAAGAGATGGAAATTAAGAAGGATGAATTTTGATCATTTGCACACTCACTCTGCAGGAGTACTGCCTCTCCCATCCAGGGCTGGTAGCAGAAAAGAGCTCAGATGTCCTCTCTGTTGCTGCAGCATCTTTATTGATGCATCTTTTTGACAGAAATCCATAACATATCTAATTTTAAAAGCCATAACTTATCTAATAACTAAGGCAAGTCAGTGATCAAGAAGGTGAGAAATGCCCTATATCCAAAAGGATAAGAATTGTGAGGAATTCAAAGTTTGTAAATTCCCCTTCTCACCAAACTGCTTGCTTGGGATGGGATAAAGTGATAAATTTCTCTAGGAGTGAATAAGGCTTTTCTCTGTTAATCCCAAAATGCATAAAAAGCTTAAATCCTTTTGGCTTGGGGGAAGGGGAGGGGAGGCTTGACACTGTTAGAAAATTGTAAGCAACATAAAATGAGGTTAGAACAGAAATTCTGAAAGCACTGTGAAACCCAAGCAAGGCATATAATTCATCTAATAAGTCTGAATAATTCTTTTTTCTAAAATACGATGGTGTTTTCCTCTTCGGTGCCCTCTAGTTAGCTGGAATGGCAATACCTCACTCCTATCCACAGCCCAGAAGGCAGCTCCCAAAATGCAGCCTGTTCTGAGATGTGTTGCAGTCAGTCCTTTGAGAAATTAAATGTTACTTAAGAAACTCTGAGTAAAGATAAGGGCTTTCAGCAGGCTTCAGGAACCTTTGGAATATCTTTATTTGACAGAACACCCAACTACATAGAAAACATGATCCAGCTTACAAGGCGCAGGAGTGAGGATTAAAAATGACAAGAGGGATTAGCCCACTGAGACAACAGATGAAAGTCACTACTTGTAACTTGGGACTCCAAGTAAAGATTTTTTAAAATCTACTGCTGCTAATGGACTGTTGATGTATGGCTTCTAAAAGTCCTGGCAGTTCAGCAGAGGTATTGACAATATTTGGTTTGCATTGAAGTCATTACGCTCAATTTCACTTTTTTCCCCCCTTATCTGTTTCTTTTTTTTTCCTTTTCTTTTCTTTTTGCATTATCAAGTGGCAGTTTATTGAGCTCTTTCTTTTCTTTAGACACTCACTAGACCCAGGAGTACTGATAGAAGAAAGAGCCATGAAGTTTCACAGTGGTGAGCCATCTCCAGCTGCTGCACCTTTAGGGTAACTTGCCCCTATGTAGCTTTGGCAGGCAGCACGATTTGGCTTTGTGCTGCACTTTGCTGGACTCTATCAGAACGCACTGCCTTTTTCTTTAAGGCCAAAACATGCCAAACAGATGACAGTGTTAGTGTTCCTGAAGCCAGCAAAGGAAAATAGTGGTAAATATCCTGTTCTGTGTAGGCTGGGCATCATTTGTTATCAGTCACAGGCACTTGTTGCTGTATTTAAATACAGAATATGCGGTGTAGCTGTATGACCAGATCCCTTGCTTTGTTCCATTGTGAGGACAGACACCAGTTACACTCCAGTTCTCATCAGAAAGGTATCAGCTGGATCAGGACTGGGTTGCTGTGGCATGACCCTTGACCAACGGTACTGACCCGAAGCAGGAGCTTCAATCACAAAAGCACAGGAGCTTGTGCCTCTCTGTCACGTCAGTGTTTATGACTAAATACCTGTGAGAAGGCTCTGTTTGCCCTGTATCTCCCTGGGCTGGTGGCTCCCGCCCCTCTATGAGAGTAACACTGCCTCACTTGTAAGAGAGGCACAGAAGATGGAAGAGAACCTTTACAGAGCTGAGTGTGGCACGTTCCCTGTGATGAGGAATCTGCAGCGAAATAAAAGCCTGTCTCTGTACAAACCACTCATGCCCCTGTGCCGCCGTGGTAGCCCCCAGTGTATATTTTTAGCATTAACACAGCATTTTTAAAGGTCTGCTCTCTATGAAGCAACCTTTCTTTATCCCAGATGTGCCTTTTTTTTTTTTTTTTTTTCTTCTTGGATGTCAACCTCTCATTCCCCAGAGCGCAAGCTCTTTAATCCAGCAATGCATATGTTACAGTAGCTGAAATCTTCTGACCTCTGAAAGGCTCATGTGTGAAATATAATACCATGAACCTGCCGTGATATTTTCATTATTTGGATAAAAATCCCACTGGTCCAGGGAGAGTTATGCTTCAATAAGAACCAGAGAAGTTCCCATTAGCTCCCACCAGCACACAGTACATCTGAAAGGGGAGTAAAGGCACAGTCAGCGTCTGTACTAACCCTATAACTTTTTGTAAACAACAGAACACCCCGTGGGCTGCAGCTGGACTCACCTCTCCTTCTTCTAGACCAGCATTAAAATGGAATGCATTAATAGGAAAGCTGAAAACAAAAAAAACCAAACCAAAACTAAGGGGCAAGGAGAGGGGATCAGATGGGAGGGAGTTTCATGGATCACATCTTTATGGCAAAACTTAGCCTTCCCAAGTTTAGCAGCTGGTGCCTGGGATCAGATGTAGCCCTAGTGCTCATCACACCTACCTGCTTTTTACAAGGTGTGTATTGGAAGGTCTACATTGGTTGATATCTTAAAAGACATGGATTCCTGGACCAGTCAGCTCCTTCGTTTTCTGTGGCACATAACATACCAAGTCTCACTTAATTGACTGAATCTAGAATTGCCAGAGTCACTGAGGTCTCATGCCACCACAGCATATGTGCCAAAGAACATCAGATTTTTGGTAAGCCAGTACTTATCCTCTATTCCTAAAATATTCTCAGATGTGGATAATTCAGGAGACAGCTGCACTGTTTGATGTAAAAGCAGAAATAGAAATGTCTTTTGAATGATGTTCTTGCGGTTTTAGTAATAGAGAAACTGGCCTAGGAGTGAGGATGGAAAAGAAGGAATGCTGTTGAAGTTTATATGCAGACCTCTAGATTTCATTAGCAGGATCAATTTAATGCAAAGCTTGTCAACTATCCTGAAAATTCACCAGCTCTGTAGGAGCAGTTTCACTGAAACCTAAGCTGTAGGTGCAGTTTTGATTTGAGTTTTCTTTCAGTTATGCACACTTCAGACAGATAAAAACTCACCCATGTCAAACAAACATGAACAGGCTATGACAACAAAAGCCTGCATTTTTTAGAAATAGAGACAGTTTTCTTTCAGAGAGACTTTGAACCTCTCAGTACAAATGCAGAAGAGTGGTGAAAACATCCTAACAAACCTGGCTCACAAGGACAGGATTTAGCACCCTGCATGCTGTTTTTAAAAGGTGTTCATCTCAAGTTGCGTGGCTTAAGGAGGAAAATGTAAAGATACGTGGAAAAAATAATTTAGAAAAAGCTTTTGTTAGGGCTCTGCGTAACATGCATTTCTTTGTTATCTGTTTGCTCCTGGCTGTTAAGACAAATGAGTAGTTAAATCACTCTCTGGGTCAAGTCACCTGGTGAGAGCTATTCCTCTAGGAGAAAACTGCATGTGTGGGCTTGGTCAGTTCAAGACACCAGAGAAACAATCAAGAAAAGGGGATAAAGAGCCTGTCCTGGTGTGTGATGAGTGAAGGCTAACAAGGAGGGGCAGGCTGGAATGCAGGCAGTGAGCTGAATTTGTGTCCATGTATGTCAGGAAACCTGATGGATGATGGCAGCTGATAAGTGCAGCATATAGGTGGATTTGTTGGGGGTTTATGATATACTTTTTCGTTTAACTCTTTGTCTGTAATACACAGAATGACATAGAGCTTTCTGGAAGCTAATGGGGGTCCAGTTTCCCACCCCTCTTGCCCCTTGAAAGAGCACAAAGGCAAGTACTTGTGCCAAAGTCAGCTCTGTGAGGGCAATCCCAGTGAGTCACCATGGACTAGGAAGGCAAAATCACAGTCCTGGGGGAAAGAGCTGATCCTGGCAAAGGAGGGGTGGGTTTATACATGGAGGCACTAATAGGAGGCAGGCAAAGATTTTAACACTAAATTATGGCACTTGGGTTTTCTTTTAAAACCACAGTGAGCTGTAGTTTTACCCTGAATTCAAAGATTACGAAAGGAAGCCTATAATAATAATTAGTTTGACTCAAAGCATGGTAATTTATGTGAAGCAAGCATAAAATTTCAGCAGTGAATCACACCTACAATTCAGTAGGAGAGGGCGGTTCATTAAGTCAGGGCAACCCCATACATAAGTCGATAGGGCCCAAAATATTCCTTTTGAAGAGGATATCTCATTCTTTCCTGTGGCACAGCAGTGCGTGCTTGTCAAAGAGAAAAAGCTGGTCTCAAGAAGGGGAACATCTCCACCTGATACTTCAGCCCTTAGAGGCTACTGGTTCTCAACTCATAATTAGCACTTCTCTGCTGTATAAAACACAGCAACACCAGTGTGGGGTCAAGCATTCCGCTTCTTGCAGCTCATCTCATTATCACCCACATGGAACATCTTAAGCCATGTAAAAAAAGCGAGAAGGCCGCGTGGCCTGTGGCAGAGTGCTTTGCTGCAGATGGACATCACAGCCCCTGGACTCATGCTGGCAGAAACAAAGCAGCATGAAATTCCCTTAACCTCTTCTCCTCTGAAACTCAAGGGATGAATGGACTGAAACAGCTCTCCCCAGTTTGGTAAGACTAATTCTTATATAAACAGGCCCCTAAGCCAAATGTTTCACATTTGGGTGTCTGATTCATTGAGTGTGATTCTTCACTGAAAGCTGTGTCTGTATCAGAACAAACACCATCAAATCAGCAGACAACATTTACAATTAAAATTCAAATGTCTCACATACAGACTCTCTTTAATGTCAAGATTTTTTTTTTTTTAATCATGTGATCAGCTGCAACTTTAATTATTATCGGCTGAGGACTACTATAAAAATCCTCTTATTCTTTCTTCAGCATCCTTGTTTTGAATCAGCTGCAAGGACACAAAAAGCTGAAGAACAAAACATGAATAGAAATTTAATGTCCTCAACTAGGGAACATGCAGTACAAAATTGAGACAGAACAAAGAAGAGAATAAATATTGGAAGGCAAATAATTTTCTGCACCTTAATAATGCAAAAATATACATAAATATATATACATATATAAATATAGAATCTTTTTGGACTAAATGCAAATATACGTCAAGACAAATTTTACTTATCTACTGAAAAGCATGTGTTTAAATGAAAGGTATGTTAGATTGTTTCTACACCATTTCTCCTGTAAAGTGTCTTGGGTTTTACTTGGCCAATTTAGAGCCTTCCTGACTTCCACTGCTTTCCAGCAGATGAGGTTCTGACATGTATAATTCTCTATTAATTCCTCAAAGGAATTAGTCTCTTTTTAAAGTAAAATGCAATAAAACTAATCAAGAAAATGTGTGAAAGCAACCAAATTTATTTAGACAAAATGTGTCGGCAGAAGGACACAGTCTCATCTGTGACCAGAAACACAGCTGGTTTTTTTTGTTTTTGTGTGCTTGAACTTAGAAAAATGTTACAGTGGAAAAGAATGTCCTAGTCTGAAATCAAAAGTAATTAGGGAAATTGCAGATTTTGCCCTCACACCTGGTAAAGTACTGCATTTAAGTACGTGAAACACCAGGAAGTGTGAAAAATTAACAATTTCAGGACTTCAGGATTAATGCTATCATTTTATCATTTCTCTTCAGATAGAACATCATGTTTGTCATCTTAGTGGGCCTCAAAGTTTCTATTTGAACAGAACTGGAATCTGATTCTCTTCTCTCCTGGTAATGGGCTCTGGCTGACAATCTCTTACAAAAATGACTGGTCTAAGTTGAGTTTTCAGAATGAGACTTTTGCCAACTTGTCTGGTCTAATTAGCCCTCTCTGAAAGCCTAATCAGGAAAAGGCATGTGCCTTTCAGTGTGTTGAACTGGTTGATTTAAATCCTTTCAAGGAGGGCACCGTTGTCTTCAACTCTGCTGTATGGTAAATTCCTACATTTTCCTTAGTGGAAGCAAAACTTTTCAGCGGGCAGACAAGTTAACAGCTCTCTGTTCAGATGACCCGTGTTGGATGGAGTGTGTTTGTCTTGGGGCATGGGGTGATGTGACATAGCCAGTAAGTCTCACATAACTCACTGCCAAGTCCTAGAACAAGCTGCTCTCATTTTTAGCGAGGAGACAGTGGGATAAGGAGAGCTACAAGTACTCATCACTTGATCTCTGTACCTCCAGGTAAGTTCCACAAGGCACTCCTTGCCTTTAGGGTTTTATGGAGGTGGCTGAGATACGCTAGTGTCAGCAAGAGCAAGCTGCCCTTTTGCAGTGAAGTGAAAAGCACATCTGTGTCTCTGTGCTGAGGGAGGATTGCATACAGCTGGAGTTTTACCCTTCAGAACTGGTCTCTCACATCCAGGAGCAGACGGCTGCTCCTGCTCTCCCAGTAAAATGGAACTGTCTCCTTGCAATACCATGACAGGGCAGCACAAACGTGCTGTTACACTTCCAAAGGGAGAGAGCAGGAGAAGTACAACACTCACGCTGCTGCACCAGTTCTGCTAAAGGAGGGGACAAAGTGTCTTTCTATCTTGTTTATTCTGGGCTAGTGACCCCAACCCAGGGAGCACCACGAGTCTCTTTGCATGAAGGGAATTGCCAGACCCTGAGGAAGGAGAGCTGTGAGAGTCTGACCTCCCTTTGCATATCTGAGCTCCCTCTCCCAGTGTTACCCAGTGTTGGCCCCCCAGTTCACAAGTTCCCCACCTCGAGAGGATTTCTGTGTCTATCTCTGCTTACTGATCTCAAGTTAAAACTCAAAGGGACAGACACACAGGAAAGGTATGTCTGATGGCTTGGCTGCAGCTTAGCAAACTTGCCAAATTTGCCTACCCATAGGAGCAAGACAGAGTCATTTAAGTGGTTAAGTGGTTATTTAAGGTTAAGGCCTCAGTCTCAAGGTGTTCCTTCTCTTCAAGAGCATCTGACTCTCTCTGAGAACGGGCTGAATTTCACCAGCAGTAAAGAAAAGAGTTGCCGCAGATGGGAGCTGGTTCTTGTTTCTTCTGTTTCTCAGCTTCTTCACTGACCTTCCTTGAAGGGCTACCACAATACTTGTGTTCTTTGCCTTTCAGTTCCCCACCCCAACCTTTCCTGATGTTCCCTCAGCTCCTTCCAGTGCTGGCATGTTTGGAAAGATCTTCCAGCCCTGACTGTGCACTGGCTGATTCAGCTACCACATCTAGCAAGCTTCCTACTTGTAGCTGCTTCTACTCAGTGGAGCCTCCTGTGAGCCAGCATTGTCCTGGAGATTAGCAAACTGACAGGTTTTGTCTTCTCTTGGCCAAGAATGTTCTCTCTCTCTGTTTGCTGAGTGTCAGTACTGGTGATGCCCAGCGTGCAAGGATGGGTTTGTGCCTTGAGTGTACTGACATGTGCTATGGCTTTTGTGCCCCAGGGAATTTGGGAGACAACTTCTACCAGTGCTGAAATGTTTCATTCATGTGGGGATAGAAGCCAGCCAGATGTTGTTCAGAAAAGTTCTTCCCCAAGAGCTGGCTCGTACTGATCCCAAATGCCAATCTGATGCTTCAAAGCAAAGACTGGGAAAGGATGGATCTTTTCTTGCTTGTTTTTGTGACAAAATTGTGTATATCCACTGAGTGAACTGGATTTTTGTCTACCAACACGCATCACACTCTTCTCTGGAGAGAGGTACATGTCTTTAACCAGCCTGAGTGTTGGTTCAGGGCTGTGAAAGTCAAGGTACTCTGATTGTCAGGCCCAATATTTCTGCCCAGTAATACTACACCAAGCCATTGTTTTTTCAGTATTTTTGGCTTTTTCTCCTGAGGTCTCTGTCAGGTGGTACAGGAAGGATACGCGCTCCTTTCTGCTGCTGATGCCAAGTAAAGCACTGAATAAATGTCAAAATATTTGCATCCCAAATAAGCTGCCCATTCTTATTTTTCCTGTAGAGCATAATCATCTTTATTCCAGACAGGTTCTCTCACTCCATCAAGATCAACCTGGCCTACTTTATATGTAAACTTAAGTTGGCCTACCTAGATGCTAATATATTTTTATTTTAAAACCAAATTGGAAAATCTGTGAACATCCAGGAGGAGCGAATATTGCAGAATCTGATTCTCCCCTTCTCCTGTGCACAGTTCCTTGGTCCTGTGCAAAGCAGGCTTGAATTTTGCCAATCTGGTGTTCTCTGAGAGAATTTACAGTCACACAGGGAAACAATCGCAGGAGTTACAGGCAAAATAAGCTGTCTTTCATCAAGAAATTGCCGGTGTGCTTTCATCCCCAAAGAATGTTGCCTTCCTCCCTAGATATGATCAATTCACTCTCTTGTAATTGTTAAATGCAACCATGTCTGTTATTGTGCTCTGAATGATTTCTGTATTTTCATTATTTTCCTGCTATTACTAATGCAGATTCACTTGTTCCTGTGGAATTGCTCTTGGCTTCCATGCAAATACCTGTCATCTTTATGTCTCAATCTATCTCATTAGAAAGAGAAGGTAAAAAAATAAATAAATAAAAATGTGCTTTTTCTTTTTTTTTTTTTTTTGACAAGCAGATGCTACATTTCAGCTGATGTTCTTTGGTAACTAAATGTTATAAAAATGATCAAAGAGATGGTGAGATATTAAGTAGTTACTTTCATTGCCTCAAGGACAAACCCAATGAAGCTTTAGTGAGCTGCTGGGAGTGAGTTATGCTGCTTGATATGCAGTTTAGTGTTTACCAGTTACTATTCAATCAGATATCTTTATGAGAGGTAGCCTGCAACCCCTAAAAATATCGCTGGGTCGAAATGAATTCCTGCATGACATCATGCAATAATTTTCATTGGACTCGTTGCCAGATGAGGAGAAAAATGAAATGAGACCAAGTGATGAAATAAGCTAAGAGTGGGGATTTAGATTAATGGCAAAAGAAATCAGGCACAGGTGGGATATGATGAATCCTGCAATTTTTCAGCATTAAGACAAGGAATCAGAAGAATCCTTCGAGAGGATATACATGATGTTTATTTGTGCAAAGTGACCTTGTGAGCCAAAAGCCGTTAATTTGATCGCGCAGAACACGATCGCCACCCTGTGGTTGCTGCGAGAATTAGGCAGATGCAACCCATTCCCTAATTAAAAAGCAATTATTCCTGCCTGCTGTCTAAAGCAAAGGGATTTGCATGCGCTTTTTGGGAGCTTGGAGGGGATGGAACAATGCTTCCTGCTCCCTTGGGAATGGAGGTTGAGAGGTGAGGCTCTAACATGGCTGGGAAGGGAGGATTTGTTTTGAAGGTGGAAGACTCTTACCTCTGCATGTGAGCTATATATTTTACAAGTTCCTGAGCTGACAGAATTTGGCTTGATTTTCACAGGAAGATGAAAGGCACGTCCCAGACAAAAGCCATATGGGAAAAGTGTATTTTTTCTGTAAGTCTACATCAAAAATTGCCCAAGCATTTTTTCTTAAAATTTCCCATGAAAATATCAGCATGCTATAAATGCCTAGAAGGACTATTCACAGTATTAGTCATAGTTTAATAAGAAAGTAGCGTTACACTCCCTTAGTTTTCTGAGAGAAGGCCCTGCCTCCCAAAGGCAATTTCATTCAGGAGGCTCTCTGTATTGTAAGCTACTTCACCTGAGAAGTCTTTCTCCTTCTGTTGAGAAAGACTGAGAACATTATGCCCCCATCCTAGAAGGGCTCCTGGCCAGATTGGATGAGTCTCTGAGCAACCTGTCTAGTGGAAGGTGTCCCTGCCCATGCCAGGGGGCTGGCACTGGATGATCTTGAAGGTTCCTTCCAAACCATCCTATGATACACATCTAAGCATTCAATGATAAGCATGTTATCTTTGAGCACCAGCTCAGTTTAACAAAATTATAAGCAAAATGAAAGAAAAGTCTCCAGTGGGAAGTGTCAGGTGATGTTTTTAATGAACCTGGCTTCCAATACTATCTGTATTTTTGTGAATGCTTGGTGTTCATGTGATACACCCACTATTATAGGCCAAAAAACCCAGGTACAGTGCAGACAGGTGGGGAATTAATTTTCCACAGAGCAGCAATTTGAGCAGCGTGGGGGACAGTTGGGCTCTCTGAGGCTGGGGATAATCTCTATGTCTTGTGGTCCTAATGTGCAGGAAATTTCTGCAGTGTGGACTTCAGCTTCAAGGAACGAGGAGGTTTTGTAGACCATAAAGCAAGACCTGGCTGGTGCTGCTGGATTGGCTTTCTCCACCTTTGTGCTGGATGATAAATGTCTCATCTCTCATAAGGGCTGGAGCTGGTCTCTTCTCAGAACACCTCTCTAGGGCCATACTGTTCCTAAGCTATTCAGAGAGGCAACTCAAGGGTGACCAGCACAAACTTTACTCACCTGTAATTTAATTTAATTTAGAACTGAAAGACCTTAAAAGTTAAGTGAATGCATTTAGCCCACAGCACACTTGACCTTCAGCACAAATTAGCCACTGTGGACTCCCCACCTTATGGTGGGAGCTTATGCTAACATTTTTCTTCTACCAAATGCTTTTCCATCACACTGAGATCCTGTAAAGGACAGGAATAAATATAACCACTCACCTCAAAATCAAGATTGGAGGTGAAGAAATATAACAGCAGTGCAGTGTTACCATAGTAACAAAAGCTCTAAAGTGATCTAATCTACTGTTAAATTCCAGCTCAGAGATGAACAAAAATCAACATAACAGAATAAATTTTATATTAAAAAGGGAATGAGGATATTTTGAGACTGATATTATATTTGTGTCCCAAAATATAGCATGAAAAACATATTTGAAAAGAGAGGAAATTTTTAGCCATTGAAGTTGCACATTTACTGTATTTGTTTCTAATTTGGACTCTAATTAATCTCTGGTGAGGTTGGCTGTCAGATGACTTTTTGCCACAGTGCCCAAGTTTACTCACAGAGATGCACTGTGGTTCAGAATATTCCCCTCCTGTCACTCTGGTAACGCAGATGGTGAACGGTGGCCCATACGCTTTATGTCCCAGCTTTTTCCAGCCATTAAAGCCTCACACCCATCAATGCTGCAGGATCTAAATGAGTTCAAACACTGACTCTCTTCAAAAATTGGGTTAGACCACGAGGAGCCTCTGAGGGGTCTTGCATTGTAAGGCAGAGCTGTTTTCTGTGTGTGTTTCTCTTTCTGGTGAATGTCGATATGTCAATAAGTATTTTCATTCTGTTTAAAAAAAAGCATTATTAAAATTTCCCTTGAGGTTGATTCCCTCCCTCCCCCAAATAAAAAGTCAGTTAAAAAAAAAAGAAAAAAAAAAATAGAAGTTCTAAAATATGGAAATTTCCTGCACCATTTCATGGTGTGCCACTCTGAGTATGGACACCATGAACAGGGCGAAAGTAACAATTTTCTTTCAAGTTTTGTTTTAATATCATTAAGAACACTGTAGTTTTAGCTGTTAGCGAAGATTCAGCCATTCTGGTTTGGGGAAATGGAGGTTGGGGTTTTTTGTGTTAAACTGTCTCTATTTGTGCTGTATGTTTGAGATTTTAAATACCTGCTATTTAAGCATTTCCAGAGTAGATAAGATAAGAAATTCATATTAGTAGTCTAGCTGAGTTTGATATAATTTTGACATATGCATAATAATGGAAAAGTAAAAAGAAAATGTCTGAACCGGCACCGGTACATTTGAAATAATTTCTGAAGGAGTTTGATAACAGACGTTTTAAAATGTTCAAGGTAAAGAAAATATATTCTAGTGACAGAGTTTGACCAAAAAACCCAGTCCCTCTGAATCTAAGCATCTGGCATATATTTCATAACTAGGTGTGCCTTCATGATCAAAGACACCCCAGAATCTCTCTCTGCTTCATACTGACGAATAAATTAACTTTGTGTATGTTTTAAAAGTAGGTCTTCGAGTGTATTTCATCCGCAAGAAACTGATGAAAATAGAGTTTGCAGAGCATCTCTTTCAGTCTACCTTAATAGCTTACAAACAGCATGTGAACAGCATGCTTTTGAGTTAAGTTTTCCTTTTCTAATGGGAGGAGATGTGCTCCTAGAAAATGACAACTCATTTGCATGCAATTTGCACACTGCTTTTTTGCAGGAATACATTTGACTTTTTGCACTTTTCTCTGGTGGTTGCATTTAATTTTCTTGGTGCAGAATAGGAGTGTTAAGATCAGATTTTAACTAAAGAGCTTTATTTTAAAGACGAGAGGCTGCTCTTTCCAGCTCTCTCTTGCAAGCTGTGTAAAATCCAATAATTTTTTTCCCGGTATAAAATCATGTATGTGTTTCTTTCTCCTTTATACCATGCACCAGGCACTGTCAAATCTTCCATAAAGTTCTTGCCTCATTATTGAGAGATAGGGAAAGTAGAGCTATTTCTGAGGCAATAATCTTTGCTTTTATGGTCTATTCTCCTTCACATTGATTGCTTGAATTTGAAACTCTCATGGCATTTTGCAGGCAATAAAAACCAGGGGAAGAATGTGTTTCTTTTTGCCAGTGTATTATTATTAAGCCAGGCAGAGCTGCTTACAAACTTGCTGCAGTCACTGCCACCAAATTCACGAAAATGAGGAAAAAGAGCAATTTCCATGGAGGATAGAGCTGGAGCTTCCTTCAGCTGATTCACAGGTACCCTTTGCTTTTTTTTCAGCTCAATTTGCCCTCATTCTGTTTGAGTGAACTTGAAAGGATGAAATTCACTGGGAAGTAAAAATACAATCATTCTCCTCTCTCAAGCCGGCCACCAAACCAATATTCTAAAGTTCAGTGCAGTTTCCAAAGGGACTGGGAAGACTAGAGAGTCTCTGCCCCTCTATGTGCAGCAGGACATGTTACACTCTAATGCACATTTTTGAGGTCCTGCTGTATTCTTCACTCTAATGCAGTCAAGTAAAGAGTGCAAGATGATCTATATTGATCAGAGGAGCAGAGTCAAATTTATTATTCAATTTTCAGGCATATTTCCTCAACAGGGTTAAGATCCTTATTGTGTGTGGGATCAAGAAAAGATGCAAAAAATGTATATTTATCCTGTTTCTTTATATGTGTATATACATATATATATATATATAGTGTAGATTCAGGTAAATACAGCAACATGGAGAGAATCTTCTGGGTGAACATCACTTTGACACCTTCTTTTCATCAGACCTGAATCATTATTTTAGTTACATTTAGGGGTTCCAGCTAGCATTTCAACCCCTATGCTCCTGTGTTGTGAAGTCATATTTTAAATAGACTAGTCAACTTAAAATTTGTTGGGAAAGGGAAGATCTCAGTGAGAGCAAAGAGTTCTGGGCTTCTTACAGAAGAAGCCAGTGGTTTTATGATGCCATGACAGGCTACAGATCAAGCCTGCTCTTTTAGTCACATCTTTCAGGCTCTCACAGGTCATTTCTTTCATTAATTTATGTATTGTTGAGGTGGTAGTGAGTTGTTTGGCGCTTTTTTTTCCTAGACCTGTTTAGATGCTGATTCCCACTCTGTCCTTGGAAATTAATTTTGACATTTTAGTTATAGATTGTGGTGAAAAAGATAAATCTGCTTTCTTTTCCTAGTTTTAATCTGCTGCCTGATAATGCTTAAATTAAGAAGCATCGAATCAAACTGGGGCATAATGAATGGCTTGTTCTCTAAACTCCTTTGTAATCCCATTCTTTATTTTTACATAAATTCATCCTACCTTTCCTTGACCGTTGCTTTCCAAGTTTAAAAAACCTTAGTCTGCCTGATCCTTCTTTGTATGGATACTGTATTTTTGGGGGGAATCATTTGATTGCCTTTATCTGTTTTCTTCTGCTGTTCTATCCTTTTAGAGGTGGGGTGCCTAGAAAGTCATGCAGAATTCAAGCTGTGGGAACACCATGGGTTTATAAAGTGCCATTACAATGGTTTTGCTCTTGGTTTTCGTCCTTCATTAATGATTCTTGCCATTCTGTTTTCCTTGCTCACTGCTCCTCGTCCATGAACTAAAATTTTCAAAGAACTATCAGAAATTACTCCAAGATCTTTCCTGAATGCTGGGGGGGTAATTTAGAGTACATTAATATATATATTTAGACTATTTTTCCTTCAAATGCTATGCTCTAAATTTCACCTGACATTGATTGATTGTCCCATCATTCAGCATTGTGGGATCATTCTGCTGCTTCTTGTAATCAGTTTTCATTTTTAGTGCCCTGAATAATTTTGAATCATAAAGAAACTCTTTCACCTCACTATTTAGTCCTTTCCTGAGCTTTAAATGCATTGGGGATGCTTCACACGGGCTCACAGTTTAACTTCCCTACATTATGAAAATTCCTATTTATTTTTATCCTTTACATTCTGCCTTTTAATAAGTCATTTATTCTGGAAAAGACCTTCCTTGTAGTTCCATACAGTTTATTTTTTTTAAAACCCTTTTGTGAGAAAGCTTGTCAAAACCTCATTGGAAATCCAAGTATAGAAGATCAATTGAAATGGCCTCATCCCCATTTATCATCTTTTTCAGAGAGCCTGAGTACCCTCGTGGGACGTGGCTTTGTGTCCTGGCTTTCCTATGTTGTATTAATTTGTCTGTGTGCTGCTTCTTTCTTTATTACAATTTTTATTAATTCATTTGGTACAAAAAGTCAGATTTGCTGGTCTAGTTTTCCACTGATCTGTTAAAGAAATACTCAGGAATCTGTATGTATGGAGCCTGCTTGAGCTAGGAGTACTTTCATGTGTGATTTCTTTCAGGACTCTTTCTGAAATACTAATAACTTACTCTTTTCTGATCTAAAACCTTGCTTGTTTACATCTTGGTTTGAGGCAGTCGCTCTGGCTTTCCTCCTGCAGAGAAGCTATATGTCATCTCTCAATTATTTCCTAACAGCCACTGACTGCATTGATTTCACTCCTCTAACAAAGCACAATCCTTTTGACTAATTGTTGCTTCTAGAAACTCTTTGGCAGACACACTACTACTGATATATCATTTTGGAAGAAAATCTTTGCTTTTTGTTAGTTGATCCTTGACATCTCTTTTGCCTGTCCATACTATGATTTTCAGATTTGACTCCATAACGTGCCCTTTACCATTTTCTTCAGCTGAGTATAGCTTCCAGTTCTTGATTTGTTGAGTTTGCTGGAAGCCTGAAACTAGATTCCAGTGTGATTTGTTATCCTCCTTCCCTTCCTTCATAAGAAAAAATGAAATGGTTAACAGTATTGACGTGTGAATTATCTCTGCAAGACACTCAAATCAATCCTGTGCTGAGGGATTTCACATCCCCCACCACTCTCTGGGGGCTTGATGAAACATGAGGATAAATGAAGACACAGCAGCGTGGGCTTCAGTCTGTTGCTAATGCATTGCTGGCTGAAGCCAATGCTGCTGTATCTTCGGTGCTGGCACAGCTGGAGATGCGTAGATTAAAGCTCAGCAGCTCTGCTGCCTCCTCTCCTGCCTGCAGTGCAGGCATTACTCAAGCATTGCCTACAACAGCGCTTCTTGCCACCCCAGTCGTCAGAGACACGTCACCTTAGAGGGACACTGACTCCAAACCCAGACACCGTATTCAAAGCTCACTTTGCGTGCGTGGTTTCTCCCAAATACCCGAGTGTGTTCTGGAATCAGTGTCGTGAAAGCAGCTCCGTGAAGGCACCTTTTGTTAATGTGCCTCGTTTCTTTTGCTATTAATGTGCCCAGTGCTACTACTGACATCAGTAAAACATCCTGCAAAGAAAAGGCCTCTTTAAAAGGAGGCTCTGCATGCTGGCTCAGCATCTCAGAAATACCGAAGGGGAAAGCTGTAGGTCCACACTCTCTGAAAGTACAGATCTCTTGTTCCTCAGTTTTGAGAAGGGGAGACTTTACGAATATTTGGTCAGAGTGTGCAAGGGCAATGACAGGTGGTGGAAGCAAGGGAATGTTTCTATAGAAAAGGTTTCCCTGGCAGGAATCAAATTGCATTTTCACCTTCAGCCAGTTCATGAAAAAACCAACCCCAAACCAAAGAGAAGCTCAAAAACACTCCTCCCCAAGCCAGGCTTCATTAAGAAAATATTTAAGGGTAGACCAAATATAAAGCTTCTCTAAGATACTCTCTTTGCATGTATTTAAGGTTTGCTTCATCTCCTGAAAGATCTCGCAACTGCATTTTAGATAGAATATTCTGCTCAGTGTCATAACATCTTTGTGATGAGGCACCCTGCTGCCTGCCAAGTCAGCAAACCTGGACCTTACAGCATTTAAGCTTCAGTTTTATGTCCTAAATACAGGGACTATATCCACATAGCTAAATTTGCCTCCATTCAGAAGACACAGGAGTTGCTAAGTTCATGAAGAAACATCCAGCCTGCTATTCGTGCAAACTGAACTTTGTGAAAAAGCTTTTCCATGAAGACATCTTGTTCAAGAATCTTGCAATGCTGAATACCGTATTTAGGCAACAACACTGCAAAATTTTAAGAACGTAATGTCTGACTGAATTAGGAGTTTCTGCTAAAAAAATTATATATAACTGTTGCAGTGAGCCATGGCCAGAGCCAGGGTCAGCAGGACCAAGCAGACCAACAGGTCCAGTGGTTTGATGCCTCCACAGCACAAGGACAGTGAGCACACAAAAGGCTGTGTGAGGCACGCTGACCATTGGCTGCTGACACCCCTAACTCATTAGAGTTCATATTTGGTTATTTTTCTGGAAAGTTCTATGTTCCTCGGTTGGTAATTGGCCCATGTTAATCCTCTAACCCCCACATCTTCTCCCATTTGCCTGATCCCCTCTCCCTGCTTTTGTAAGACCCCATAACTGATATTTTACTGTATGTTCTCCACGCCTATTATGTAGGGGTATAAAATCCCACGCCCACCTAATTTTATCAGCTCTCCTCATGGCTTCTCCCTGGAATAAACCCTTCCCTGTCCCACAAGGAAGTCCCTCCACTTTTTCCTCCATCCTTCACGCACCTTGCCACCAGCAGGCACGGCGAACCCGAGCCAGTGCTTCGCCTGCCCTCCAGCACCGCGGTCGGCCTCCGTCCCCCCGACCTGGGGCAGGTAGAACATTGCCCTGTGCTGAAATAGCGTGCTAGCCGGCTCAGCACCGTGGCATATAACTGCCAGGATGCTAATAAATGCAGTATTTCAGTTTTCAGGATCATGTTCTGTGAAAATATTCAATATTTAGTGACTGTGAGTTTGGAGTTTTCCAAAGCTTTTTAGGAGTTTTTCTTGTACTTTCTGTTTGACACTAACATCAGTTGCTTTTAAAATGATCAAACAATCCTCACCAACTGAGTACGGTTTCTGTAGGCTTGGGCTTGCACCAGCATTGGTATCTTTCCGTTTAACAGTGATGACATTTGTTGGCTACATGTCATTCTTTATCAGTTCTTCCTATTCACTTCAGCTTCCCTCTTGCATGTGGAAGACTATTAGGGTTGGAAGAAATCTCTAATAGCTCATTTAATCTCCCCTTAACTCTAATAAAAGTAATTTCCCTACTGCAGACCATCTCTAATCCATGGATATCCCGGTCTAGGATATTGCCAGGATATTACTAAATTGCATGATAACTTATTCCTAATGCTATATGTTGCTGTCTTTATTTCACTGTATCTCTTCACAATTTTGATGACAAAGTGGGTATGGGTGCTCGTACATCTGGTCATACATTTTCTCCTGAGCAAGCAGGGTGTAATTCAATATTTTCCATAGTGCTTTAGGCACCTATTTTCTTTTTTTTTGACACATCAGAGCTCTAGTCTAGTCTAGTCTTTGCACTGGAACACTGGTTTCTGTTTGCTGTTGGCCTTGAAGGTAACTTTTATTCCTTATCCTACTTGCACCCTGAAAATCTGATCCACCTATTCACAAAATGCATTCATTTCTCACAGTTTTAAGATTTGTAGGCCAAACCTTGAGTATGAAGTAAGAAAGAGAGGATTATTCTTACTTTAAATATTCTTTTCAAATATATTTTCTTTAAACTCCATTTCTGCTGGTCTCTTACATATTTATACACAATAATCAAATATGTTTTTGAAATGTAAAACATTTTCCCATGACTTTGAAATTATTTCCTTTTCCATTAAGCTACCTGGCACAGCTGCCACTTGTCTTTTACTCAGCCAGGGTCTTTCTCACGTCTGAAAGGCAGAACTTTGATACTCTACTTTTGCTACATCCAAAGTAGCTCTCTGTCCGTGCAACAGTAGATAAGTAGAATACAAATGTCGAGATCTGTGATGCAAATGTCAGAGAAAAGCTTGCACTTAGAGGTAATAGGGAAGCTCCTGGAGCTCTAGAAAGTTTCCAGTAATTTGTATTAACAATCTGACTTTGTAGGTAATTGGGTAATTACCCTGTCAGCTCAATAGGAAACATTTTTAGCAATCTGCATGTTGACCCTTACCCATAAAAGACATAATACAAGTAATGATCTAAAGGCCTGTCTTAAGATAATAATGTTTCAACTACTGCACCCTTGTCCACAAAGTTAACAGGAATTTTTATGAATCTGGAGCTCCCCACAAGTAACTCAATCATAATACAAATAACTGTATGATTCAATCCTCTTCAGGGAGAGAAAAACAGGCAGATTATTCTTGCACTTTTTCCTCTGTTGGGAATACAGAGCAGGTTGGTTGCACTTCTCTTTTTCTAAAATAAGCCCAGATTTCTGTGTAATGCAGAATTCAACTCAGAGCAGTCACATACAACACAACAAGCACTGTGTGTTTCAGAAAGCTGTAAATCCTGGTGCTGGGCTGAAACACAGCCCAGGGGAATGCAGCCTCGACTGGAAGTGCCTCTTCAGGCTGACAGTTCCTCTTCTGAGAGGGAAGCAAGCACCTTCCCGTGTTTCTCCTCTGGTGGTAAACTGGGGTTGGTTAGTATGCTGCAGCCGTGCAGATTTTCATTTCTGATAAAACTTAGCCTGAGAGGTATTTGTTGATGATTGTCAACAATCAGATGAATTATAGATGATGTTGGTAAACAAAATGCTGCCTTGATGAATGATAACTTGGCTATACTATGACATGACTGCTAAGTCATTCAAAGCACTGATTAAACCCATTACAGTAAAATAATCACCATCCATTACCTTTAATGTCATGAACTGACAACCTAGTTAAGGCAGCTGATGGTGTCAGCAAAATGATTTGTTGGTCCTCATGTCCAATGACAATAAATCACTTCGATAAATCAATGAACAGTAGCAATAAAACAATATATTTTCATTTTTCTTGACATTCAATTACAGAGTGTGTATACAGACTTATTCTTAAACATTCAGTGATATGGCAGGATTCAGCATCCACCAGCAACTAATACATACAGTTGTTGAGATCTTGTTTTGTCCAATCATGTTTTACCCTTGGTTTTGTTTTCTGCTGCATCTGCTGCTGTGATACATTACTTGTCTTGCAGAGCCAGATTCATTCTCAGGTATACAGGCAGAATTTTTATACTCCTTTTCACTCTGTCTGAAGAAGTTTCTTCTTCTAAATAGGTTTCTGTAAGTATTGCGTTTTTTGCAGAACTTCAAGGACAATGATCACGTTCCTCTTTTTTCACCTTTCTGGTATCACCTCTAGGCTAATAAAGTCTATAATTTGGCTTGCAGACTAAACAAAAAGTGAACTTAATCATTTGATCAGCAAGACCTGAGCTGAGGCTCCTGTACTACTCATGAGTAAGCAGTGGATGACAGTGCTAGAACCCAGCTCAGCCGACAGCCACCGGCTCCTCTCTGTTCTGCTGTCATTGGGGCTGTGCTAAACACCAGTTCTGGCACACAGACAAACAGCTTTGGGAGCACTGGATTTTATTTTAGAAGTATACATCTGTATCTACCTCTTTCTCTCTCTTATCATGGATATATTCATGTGAGGATGTGTTGTTAGCAAATTTTGGGCATGCATAGAAGTACTAATCCCTAGAAATCAATCATACACTCTCTGGAAATTATGAAAGGCAAGACACTTCCCTGATACTTGGAATTATAACATATTTTTATTAGGTAAGCTCACATGCTTTTTATATCAAGATTTGCAACCTCAACATCTTTCTTTATTCTTTTTATTCTAGAAAGAATTCTTTTTGGCTAAAGAAAATGAAAAAGAAGTGTTTCTCTGGATTCCTTCCACTTCCCCACCCATGTGCACAAACTCCCCCAGACTCTAAAAATACCCTGAGGAATTCACAGGGCACAATTTTTTAACATAATTCAGGTAGCCTATGACCCAGGTGGGTAATAAGAAGGCAGAGATGGAAAACAAGATGGCTCTGGATTCTGTGGATTGTCTTTTCTGAGCCGTCCTGCCTTTCATGTGCCCTGGGTCTCTACTTGGTTGGACTTAATTTGTTTGGGTCATGCTTGCATTGTAGGAGGTTTGCTGTTCATCAAGAGCAGGTATTTTCCACATTTGTACAAAGAGAAGATTCAGTTTTGGTTTCTGGTAGTGACTTAACATGGGACCCGTTTCCTTGAGCATTTGCCTGCTGCAGACAGAAAGAGCATCGAGATGAAACTTTTCCATGTGGCTCCCTTGCAAGGCAGATGAAAGATTTTCCTCATTTCTTTCTAAAAATGGATCTGTCAGTGGAGAATGATTGGTCTCGGTGGACATATGGGCAGTTAGAACTAGGAAAGCTGAATGTCACTGCGGAGTGGTAAAAATGAAATGTTTGACTGTAAATTATTTTTTATGTCATATTTAGATTACAATATAAAAAATGCGAGCAGTCAATATGAGTTATGTAGCAGAGATGAGAACGTGTCAAGAAATGCTCCATTTTTGATGAAAGTGAACTATAATGGAGACTTGCAGTGACTTTGCAGGAGACATAAGTTGATCCTTATTCCAAAAGTAATATGTGCAGCAAACACTTGTGAAATGACAACTTTCAGAACTTTGTGGGCTATGTGCTGTGTAAGAGTTATTAAGAGGTCATTTGAGATAACAATCATCAATTTGGCTCTTCAAAACCTCAGCAGTTGCTCAGGAGAGAGGCAGTAAAACAGACTGCTGTCCTATATCGAATCATCTGCCTGTGAAGTCTGTACAAGCAGCTAAAGTTTGTAAAAGGAGGAATGCACAGAGATTTTGTGAGAAAGTTGAGCATTTTCAAAGCTCGTATTAAATGCAAGAGATTATCTGTGCTACCATCAGTGAGAACTGCATTCTTTCCTGTGATTCATTCAGCTGATCGTATCCCATGCTCCAAACCCTGCACCTCTGTGTGTTCAACCTCACGGCCTTTTCCAGGAACTTCTTGGCACTGGTGCCTTGCCTTGCAAAGCAGAGCCCGTGCCTTTAATCACTAGGTGTGCTTTCACCTAGAATTTTGTGCTTTTGGGGCCTCTTTTGGCTGATTCATACTTTCACACTTCATCTTAGTTTATCGAGTCAGCTTCGAAATGGTCAGAACAGGGCTGGGAGCATGGCCTAGAGACTGAGGTTCCTTCCCTGCTGTCAGAGAACCACTTGGACATCGTGGATCAGTCAGTGCTCCCTCTCCATGTCACAATGCTGTCACTCCTGCTGTTGAAAGGAGAGGAAGGGATCAGGCTCTCCACAGACCCTCTCGTCTCTTGACTAAAGCTTGGACTAAAACCTGCAGGACGGCAGGCTCAGGCGTTCTCTCATCCCAGCTTTACCTGAAACATGATGCCAATGGCTTCTGGCAAAGTAGTTTGTATTCAAGTCAGGGCTGAAATCAAATGATCCCACAAACATTGAGATGAGCACGGTGCTTTAGAGTCCTCACCAGAGACTGACAGCACCAGTTTCTCAGTTCTGGAGGAAAGTTAAGATGGAATTTCATTTTAACCTGGGTCAGCCTGGCCATCTCTTTGACTAGGCTGGGTGGTATTTCTGCTGGTGTAGACACAGACTATTTATTAGGCAGTCTGCCCATGGGGAACGAGAGGACCTAGAGAGGAATTTTTGGGTTGTGCTGCTCCGTACCTCGCTAAAACTGCAAAGGACAAGAAGAAAATGTGTGATGCACTGTAGATGAACTTTGAAAATAACATTCAGCTGATAATCCTTTATAGGGTCCTAATTCTGTCTGAGGAGTTGTGTAACGTTTTTTTTTTTTAAAGTGAAGTCATCATTTTTTGTACCACCAATAGCTAAATTATGAGATTCTTGTCCTATGGTGGTACTTACCGTACCTTTGGAAAACATTCAGCGCTGCGTGCTGGCTCTGTCTGAGAACATATACTCCAAAGAGTTGTTTCAATGAGGCAAAGAGGCAAGTTGTTATGAAATTTGCTCTCCTACATTCATTTTAAACTTTCGAGAGATCACGCTTCAATATTCCTGTTATCATCGCCCTGAGATTAACTAGACTACAACAAAAAGTGTTTATTTAAAATGTGTATTTTTACTTAGGCATAACATTTGATATAGTTTTAAAGTTTTATAGAAAACTACTTTCATTCAGTATATATATGACAACACCCTATTACATGATAGTCTGTGGTCCCCCTTAGCTCAGAATAAGATGAATGCATTAACCTTTTGCAAATGTCACCTATAAAATCCATGCAGTGAAATAGTTAAGCACATAAGCTCCGACACAATCAATACTTCTTGGTGAAACTGGGTCTGCAGCATATCTTTGCCATCTCTATAAACATTTGTATAGCAGCTTCAACATTTGTGTCTGTTTCCCTTCAAAGCCGAGGTAGAATTTCTGAAGGTGTCCTAGCTTGTTAATAGCATCAAATATTGAAAGCTGACCCCAAAGTTTCCTTCCCAAAGTCCTTCTGGTCTTGCTCATGGCTGCAAGAAATGAAAAATTAAAGACTGAGAACACACAGATCCTGTTTTTCAGCTTGAAAACTCTAACAAACCCTGATGATCCCTGCAGTGCATCATTCAGTATTGCTGCATGTGCCACATGAAAGACTGGGCAGATTTGGCTTATTATGGCAAGTAAAACTTAAAGACATGTCCCAAAATGGGGGGGGAGAAAGAAAAATAATGCAACCACCATCAGCAGATGGATAGGGGATTTAAAAAAAAGGGCAGTGGGCAGCTTCTGAATTGTAGCTGGTATTAGCTTTTTGGTCACATTTTATCTCTCCGTGGGCCACTGTCACCATCAGAGCAGCAGTGTGTGGAGTGACTTGTGCCACAGCTGGCGGCCAGCAGTGCCTCGGGGCTCAGGGCAGCAGGGACCCTGGCCACTGAAGCATCCTCAGAGAACGAGCATCTCCATGAACCGGGACAAACACCAGGATAAGGGCAGAGAGGGGAGAGGAAGGTGGGAGAGGAGGAGTGCAAGCACAGCCCACTTTTATAGCTCTCCCAACACTTTTCCTTTGACACCTGCCCTGGAGCACACACAGCACACTGCTGAATCATATCTTGTCACCAAAACCAAATCAATGATTACACTCTGACGAGGTCAATAAGGCAATTTTATTTCACTCTTGCCTAGTAAGTTACAGCAAGTCACTGCATGGCAAAGAGGAACTTCTAGGGAAAGAATGAGAGGTTCTTTAAATTGTCTGGGGTTTTTTAATACTTTGCCATTGAATCCACCAGAGTGCCTTACTATTGGGCTATAATAATATAAAAAAAAAACAAAACAAAAAGCAAAACAACAAAAAGCCCCTCACCTTTTGCTTTTCCACTTTGTCAGCTCAGCATAGGATGTTCAAAACCAGATTTTTTTTTTGTTTGTTAATTCTGGCAGGGGCTGGGGTAGAAGGATGTAAACAGCTGTTAAAAGCATGCTTCCCATGACTTGCTGGGAAAAAGAAGTGAACCTTACATTTCATCATTAAGTTTGCTGTTTTGACTAAAACGTTAAAGTCGTTTATTACCTTGTAAGGCTCTCCCACTTGCCAATAATCTCAATTTATTCATTTCTCCCATAAGAAGAATGTATTCAGGAGTGAAAAGCTGGTATATAATGAAGATTATATTAGTATTCGAATTCTGAATTGGTAAATTGCAAAGATTTCCCAAAATATTGGCAAGATTCAGAGCAATTTAGTGACCAGCTGGAAACACAGGGTTAAGCAAATATGTGCTTATATACAACCTACCTTGCAGAACGTCTTCCAGAATAGCTTTTCTATTAGATCTGTATTGGAATATCTCTGGTAATGGAGTTTAAGAGCACATTTACCTTTCTCACAGCTATAGCCAATTGGTGACCCATAGTCCCTGTGAAGTAAATTATGTTCTTGTTATTTGCACTACTTCTGGCAGCGAGACATCATTTACTTTAAAGGCAGGAGGGGGAAGGAGGAGAGGAGAGTTTCAGAGTAAATGGTGAGTGAGCCCGCTGAAAAACATCCTCCAGCAGATCCAGCTGTACCTGGGTAAGATTCTCCTGGCTGATCCTGGGTACATGGGGTGCTTGGGCAATGGGAATTGGGCATCTCAAACTTGCATTTCTTGAGCCTCTTGACCTTTGTTTTTGCTGGGAATTTAAACCCACCAGCAACTTAATAAGCCAGTGTTGCTGCGGCACAGACACCTGTCCCACTGAGCCATCCTTGGTTCTGGCTGGTCATTTTGGTGGGACAGTGTAGCACTTGTGAGAAATCTTTTTAGCAGAGCCTGGAGCCTGTCTTTGCTCTGGCTCAGTCCTCAGGAACATTATTTCTCTGAACAGCTGCTACCAGTGTGGCTGCACCATGTGGCTCTCCTTATAACCTGGGGGTACAGAACACTTTTTGCTGGCATTAAACAATTTGATGAGAGGAACAGACTGACAACAGTTTTGTTGGCTCCAGGAAGGGATCTGGTTCCCCTTGTCTGAAAAAGGTTTTGATTGGTAGAAGGTTTTATCAATATATGGAAGTCCATCACTAAATTCTCTATTTTTACATTATCCAGAAAACAAAAATATTTGTTCTTTGTTTGGGTTTTTTCCTGCTGTCTGATTTTCCAGTGGTGCCTAAATAATTAGTAAGAGTCACAGTATTTGTGTCATCACATCATGCCCTGCACAGCCTTGTCCAGTAGAAAGATTTACAAATGTTATAAAACACAGGGGGTCTCAAGCCAACTGTTTATTTACACAGGGAGCCACATTATCTGTCTCAATTCACACAAGTTATGTTTTCCTTTTCCTGGTGCCCATTCTGTCACGCCACTCCCACAGCAGGAAGTAGCCAACAGTCAAAGCAAACAGCTCACAGATCAAGCATGGGTCCTTCAATAATATATTTTCTTCCAGGTTACCTGAAAAATATTTGCAAACACACTCAAGGACAGTCAGGCTTGGTTAGGAAAACTATTTGCATCCAGACTCTGACATGCCATGATTGAGGGCTGGCAAATGCAACACAGATGTGGCCCAGGTATCCAGCAGGTGTGTTTGATGATCAAAACATTTAGGTTTTGGTTTCTTTGCTTGTTTTTCTTTAATGATTATGAACTGCATTTTTTTCTTTAATGATTATGAACTGCATTAGCACAAAGAGAAGTTAATTGTAATCCCTTCACTCCACCCAACCTGTTTCTGTAATAATCGAAATTTCAGATAAGCAATTAAGTGCATTCATGGCAGAAAAGAAGCACAGTGGTTGAGGAAAGTCAAAGAGTTTGATTTTGTTTGTTTGTTTTAATGGATAATGTGGATTTTTCATTACATGCTTTGCTTTGATGGTTAATGAGACACATTGAGCTCCAAGGAACAGCATGGGATTAAATGGCTTTGTCAGTGGCATCCTTAGTTCTCATGAACCAGGAGAAGCCCAAAGGTCTCCATGCAGAACACCTCCCCCGGCACTAGAATTTAATTTATTTTCATATATATTTGTTTCATATTGTTGTGCCATACATACTTGAATTCCTTGTTGTGCTAATTCTCAGTTACTGAGGGTTGTTGTGTTGAGCAAGGATGGAGAGCTCTCGGGAACTGAATTTTAAAGATGCTTTTTGCTGCAACTACCAGGAACAAGTTCCTGCATGGTAATGAGAATGGCAGGTTACACCATGAGGAGGAGTTCACAGTCAGTGCAGAGTGAGGCAGATTTCTGCAAGGCTGCCAGCTTCACATTGTCCTCTGATGCCCCTCCTGCCACACAAAAGAGATGGTGTGACACCCAGGCAGCACTGCATCATTCATTGTGCTGATGCAGCCATTTAAAACAGGAGCCTGAGATTTGGTAAGCTGGTTAAAACCAATCTGTAGCATGCAAACATAAAATGTAATGTAAAGCCAACGTAAAATGGATTTTAATTCAAACACCTACTCTCAAGGCAAGACCATGAATATTCTGATTGAAGGTACTTATCCAGCTGTCTTGAAAGACACCTGAGAGTTTATGAACTATTCCAACAGGGACACCAGAATGGGCTGAATCTTACAAATCCTACTTCAGAAATTGCAAAGGCGCTGCAGCAAACTGATGGCATTATTTATGCTTGGATTTATGAGATTATGGTTACACATCCTGTCTTTATCATTGCTTTTAAGTTTTGTAGTCTCTTTAATCTATCAGTGAAGTACTTTCACCATCCTCCTGTGCCTCCATACTAGGTCCCATATGCATTTGAAACTTAATGAATGGTTCCCTTAGTTAATCATTCGGTGAAAGGCCTGTGGTTTGTTTGTTTTTTAAGTACGCAGTTCCTGTGGTTCTTAATCAACAAAGAGATGAATCCAAAAAAAATAAAATGAAAAGTGAAAAAAAAAATTCTGCCATTATAAGGTTTAAGTGAGGCAGTCAAAAAGCCAATGAATGCTTGAAGAAAGTTTATTATGTATTGTCAATAAATATAACAATAAAACTTTTTAAATCTCTGGAATCGTACTAAGATTACACCCTCTTCCACAATAAAAGGGATTTAGTACCAGTGTGAGATACACTGCAAAATGATGCTGCCTTCATGCAAGATGGATGTGCAGTGTCAGCAGTGAGCACTCCTGCACTACTTAGGTGTCACATGGTCCCTAGGCTTGTAAAACTAAATGGGTTGTTTGTGAAGAAATCTGTTTGTAAAGGTGCCACAACTGTAGTAAGTCAGCCTGGGAATGGCTCTGATAACTCCTCCTGGCACCGCCAGGAAAATTCTGCAGAGAGCACTTTACCACCCTCCTCACCGTGCTACATCTTTTTTTTCCCCGTGGGAATTGTCATAAATTTGGGGCCAGTTTTTCCCTGCCTTTTCCTAATTGCTGATGTGAGCTACTAATTCCTGCACTGTGGACACAGCCTTTCTTGACACACCTTCGCATTCCAGTGTCTCTTAATCCTGTGATGGCAGCAGGTACTTCTGTACAGCAAGCGGGTGGGAGCACTGCCTCGTTCTCTGGATTGTTCACATCCTTTCTTAGTAATTCCTCTGTCCAAGTTCAAGCTCTTCCATGTTGTCTTGCCACTGGTGACATTCACTTAAATTTTTAGCTAAGGAGCACTAGGGTTCTAAAGCCTCCACTGCTGCTTAAAGTCCACACCTGTCTCACATAGACCAGTCCCATGGTAGTTTTCCTTTTGCCTTTGTTTTGAGCAGCTATTTGGACCCGAGCTCTGCCCACGGTGTCCCCAGTCACTGACACCTCTGCAGAAAGCTGCTTGCTCTATACAATACTTCTGTAGACAAGTGTATACCCTAAACAAGATCAGATTTCATTTTGTGCAGCTTTTAGCCACAGCCTGCTGCTGCCAGCTGGCCCCGGAAGACTTATTTTCCATCACCTGCAGTTGGTCACACTTGCCCAGCCTAAGAGTGCTGCTTATCACTGTTGTTTTAACAATATTGCACCTGGCACCACAGCCCAGCTGGAATCAAAACACTCATTTAATAGTACAGCTGCAAATATGGCAGCTGAGTGACAGGTGCCTGGCTTTGGCTGTGCACACACTCTCAGAGTCCTTGCTTTTCCTGGAATTGCACTGCAGACATCATGCTCTGAACTAAAGCCCTCTGCATCCTTGGGCTGTGCTCACACTGCTCACTCCTTTCTTCCTGAAATAGCTGCAGCACTGGGGATTACAGATGGCTCTATTTCACATTCTCCTTGCACCTCTCCCTTTCTCACTCCTCATGGCTGTCTTTAACTTAAACCTATTTCTTTGTGCGTGTGTATGCGTGTGTGTGATTTTTTGGTGGGGTTTTTTTCAGTGTGGTTTTTTGTTCTTTGTCCCCAAACTGTAATTGTCCTGTTTTTTGTAATCACTTGCATGGTCCAAGTGGGTTGGTAATATTTGGAGGTGTCTCTCTGGAGAGAAAGCATTGCTCTCTCAGCAAACTCTCCTGTGGCTGGGAATCCTAGGTTGGTGGGGAGTCACCTTGAAAATTACAGGTAAATGAGAAAGTTTCAAAAATTCTTGTTACTTGTTTTTGGGTAAGTACATGTTAGGTGTCTTCTGGCTTATTTTTGGGGGGGGATCATAATGCTTATGCAGCATTTCTATCAGATGTCTGGTGTTTCTTTTATTGTTCTTAGCAATGTTTTTTGTCTTACTTTTCTTTTTTCTTCCCAATGTGACGGTTAATACACATGTCCCTTCTGGCTTTCAGTTGTTTATCTTTTAGCAGCTATCACTAGATCCGTACCCAGACTTTGTTTTCCCTGTACGTTTGTGCCAGATTCTTTGTTAGAAATTCAGCACGGCCAATGATCTGAGTCACTCTATGCTAAGCACCTTCCCTGCCTTCCCGTGCATCTCCCTGGACTGCCTTCACCACATTTCACACACCACATGTTGGCTCATAAAACAAGAGGGCTTCATGCTGGCAAATCTAAGTGGCTCTTTATTTAGCAGCTTCCTTCAGAGGTGTTGCAGCATGGACTCCTCCTACAATAAATAGGTGGATGCCGTGGTTCTTCCCTCAGATTCTTTCTCCTTTATTGTACTTCAGCTCTGAACAGGGAGAATATCTCTAGGGCACAGAGAGTAGCTCTGATTTCCATGAGTGTTTAGTAGTTTTGCAAGCAGCATGCTTATTCTTTCTAGAAAAGACAGCTCGCTATGCACCCAGACAACAGTCTATGCCAGACAGGCAGTCACATGGAGTTGTGTGCGCATCATTTTCTGTTCTGGGAAAAAATTCCCCCTTTTTTTCCACCCACTGGAAAAACTCTACCTTTTTAACAGGGATAGGATTTTAAAATCTGTTTGGTTTGTTGGGTTTTTTTCAAGTAAATGGTGAATTTAGTTACACTGCATGCGCATTTTTTTAATTGTAGTTGTAGAGTTTATGTATATCTTAAAATGAGAAGTTTAAAAGAGGATCAAGAAAAATGGCAGAGTTGTTGACTTTCTGACTATTCTTATATATATTCTCTATTCAGTGAAATTATTTGTGTTTGGCTATTTGCATCTTTTTTTTGATTTCCTGGAGAATTCTCATATCTTATTCAACCTTTTACGCTAGGTTGTTTTTCTTTTTTGTTTTGACTATTAAAAAAACGTTTCATACTACCATCACAGAAATGGATGTAAGAGCAATCTATAA